>JZKD02S1406190.1:183996-197518 GCA_000966675.3 Picea glauca | reverse complement strand
TTCTTGAATACCGAAGGCAGGTCTTCCACTGGTTCAAAGAGTTCAAATCTCTTGTGGAGAACCAAACTGGGAAGAAAATCAAAGTGTTGAGATTTGAAAATGGGGGTGAGTATACCTCCAATGAGTTCAATGACTTTTGGTTATTTTGGGAAGAAGCTCGAGGTTGGGCACTTTAGGATTTTTGGGTGCCTTACCTATTCACATGCCACTTTTGAGAAGAGGAAAAAGATAGAATCCACAACATAGAAGGGTATGATTTTTGGGTATAGTGAGACCTCAAAGGCTTTCCACATAAACATCCCCTCTTTGAGGAAGATAGTTGTCTGATGGGATGTGAAATTTGAGTAGGATAGAGCCTTTTGGAGGTCACATGATATGGAGTAGGGAGAGAAATCACCCCCTCAGACATATGTTAGTCCTTCATATATCATAGTGACACAGAGTTCAGGACCACCTGCTTCATGGACAACTGGTCCACAGGTGATAGGGTCACATGTTACTGGTCCTCATGTTACTGGTTCACAAGGTACTCTTTCTCATACAACCTTAGGATCATCTTTAGGTACATAGTATTTATATGGTGGGATTGAGGAGGGTGATTCCCCTCCACATGGTGCTACTTCATAAAAGAGGAAGCCAAAGTGTCTTCAAGACACTTTGAAGGAAGCACAAGTTTTGGTGGGAAATCCCAGGTAGGATGTGAGGGAGAGTAAACCTCCTGAGAGGTTTTTCAACTATCTTGCAATGGGGAGCAACATTAGAGAGTCCAAGCCTTCCAATTTTGAGGAGGAAGTAGGTTTGGAAGGATGCCATGGTGGAACAGTACAATTCCATCACGAAGAATGATGTTTGGGAGGTGGTTCTGAGACCTAAGGGGAAGTGGGTGGTGACTTCCAGGTGGATCTACAAAATTAAGTATGTTGTTGATGACAACATTGAGAAGTTCAAAGCTCAATTTGTAGCTCGGTGGTTCTCACAAGTAGAGGGCATAGACTATGATGAGACCTTTGCTTTGGTTTCTAGATATACCTCAATCAAAGTAATGATCTCCATTGCAACAAAGATGGGTTGGAATATCCATCAGATGGATGTGAAGACTACATTTTTGAATGGTATCATAGATGAGTAGGTGTACATTGAGAAACCTGAGGGCTTTGAGGTGCATAAGAGAGATTCTCATGTGTGTAGACAGAAGAAGGCATTGTATGGCTTGAAACAAGCTCCTAGAGCTTGGTATTCGAGGACAGATACATACTTGTAGAAGATGGATTTCAAGAAGAGTGAGGTGGATCCCAACCTTTATTACATTGTGGTTGGGGAGGATCCTCTCATTCTTGTGCTATATGTGGATGATCTCTTCATTATAGGGGCTAGGAGACTCATTTTTGGTTGAAAGGAGAGCCTTGTTTCAAAGTTAGAGATGGAAGACATTGGATTGATGCACTACTTCTTGGGATTGGAGATTTGGCAGGAGTATGGACACATCTTTCTAGGAAAAGGGAGATATGATGTTGATATTCTTAGGATATTCTAGATGGAGAATTTTCCATATCAAAACCCATGATAACCAAATGGAAGATGCTTCATTATGTTGAGTTAGAGTTGGTTGATCCCATGTTGTATCGTTAGTTGATTGGTTCACTGATGTATCTAGTCAACACCAGACCAAATATTTTTTTTGTTGTCAACTCTCTTAGTTAATTTATGGTGGAGCCTCAAAGAATGCATTGGGTGGAAATAAAACATGTGCTCAGGTACCTTAAGGGTACGGTGGATTATTTCCTAAACTATAAGAGAGGGGATGGAATCAAATTGATTAGCTACACATATTCAGATTGGGTAGAATGTGTCAGTGACAGGAAGAGTACCTCAGGTTGTTGCTTTGGATTGGGCTCAACAATGGTGTCTTGGTTCAGTCAGAAACAAAATTTAGTGGTTTTGATTTCTAGCAAGGCCGAGTATATGGAAACCATTTGTGCCAATTGTGAGGCCATATGTCTTCGTAAGTTGTTGATTGGGATATTTGGTGTGTCGATGAGACCCATGATGATCTACTATGACAATAAGAGTTGAATCAAACTCTTTGAGTATCCAATTTTCCATGATAGGTATAGACACATTGAGATTATATATCACTTCATCTGGGATTATGTTTAGAGAGGGGTAGTTGAGATATAGTTTTTATCCATAGATGAGTAGGTGGCATACATCCTCACTAAAGATTTGGGGAGAGGCAAGTTTGTACATTTCAAAGATAATCTTGTGGTGGTGAGGAACACTTTCCTTCGTAAGAGGGAGTGTTAAATTAAATTAAAAAAGTACCAAGGACAAGTGTTTCTCATCACCTAGGTGCCTAGGGGTAAGAAAGTGTCTAATGTGGTCCCTAGTGCATTAATTTCATGAGATGTGAAATTAAAAGTGACTTTATGAAATGTAAGTGAAGTGGGTGACTAAAAGGCCAGTTAATATCCACTATCCATCTAGTTGAATCTCCACCATTGGATTAGATGATCCTTCACCTTCCCTTATGAGGTTGAATTAGGGAAAGAGGCACCCATTTCCTTTGACATTCTTCATGATAATTGGAGAGCGCTTGAGAGAGAGAGAGTTGAGATAGAGAAGAGGAGCACATTTGCTGTTGTTGGAATGAATTATGAGGCAAGAGTTTGACATGCAAATCGAGGGAGATAGTACAAAAGTTGAGATACTGTACAATACGCATATCTGAGAGGATTTGCAATTGGTAATTGACATAGAATTCAAGGAGGTCATACAACTGAGTTTATGAAGAGTTTGGCATGAATTCCCAGGATTCCATATATCAGATTTGGAAAAAAAAATGAGGGTGCTGTTGGGCACAATTTTCTAGACAAATTGTTTGTACAACAAGTTGGCATAAAAATTGAGGAGTCGGGCCACACTGTTGGTACATAAAATATGGGCACAAATTTTGATAAGTTTGGCTTTGAAATTGAGGAGGTTTCTAAGATCAGGATTTGGGACAAGTTGGTACATTGTTTGTTAAATATATATTGTTGTAAAAGTTATCTCTAAGCTTAGAATAATAATAAAATCCCCTCTCTCATTGGTTTTCCCCTTGTGGGTTTTTCCAAGGTCTAAGTTTGACCAAAAATATCTATGTGCAAATTTCTGGGTGCGTTTTATTTATGAATAAATTGTTGTAGCATACTTCATGTTTTTATGTTCAAGAGTTATATATTTTCTGCTAACTAATTTGCAGTTAAAAATTGAAATGCGGGTTGGGAATTAAACTATGTTGTCTCATTGAGACTTGGAACTAGGTTGGGGTCTGGAATTTCTACACTTAGCAATATATGCTCAGGAAGAGTTGGAAGAAGACACAATTTTGCAGACGAAGTCCAAAACTACAAGGAAATGACATCTTGACCTTTGGAAAATTGGGTTGAAAGGACAACTTCCATGAAAATCAAAATGGTACTCTAGGGATAAGGAAGAGGAAAAATTTCCCCACCTTATTCAGTAAATATTTTTGGGACCAACAACCTCCCTAAATGGAGGGAGAAGGTGGGAGATAATGCATATGGACTCAATATACCCCCATACATGTACATTTACTCAGTAGTTAATGTGTATATTTTGAAACTCTATGAGCCTTCTATGTTATATCAATAGGTGGATCAAGTCCTACCTACCATAAATGACTTAGAACCAAATGATTAGGAAGAGTTGGAAAAAGACAGTTTTTTAGAGGAAGTTTAGAACTACAAGACAAGGGCAACTTTACCTTTGGAAAATTGGGTTGAAAGGACAACTTCTAGAAAAATCAAAATGGTACTCTAGGGAGAAGTTAGAGGAAACATTTCCTCACCTTATTCAATAAATATTTTTGGGACCAAAATCCTCTCTAAATGGGGAGGTATGATTTGGATTGGATCATCATACAATTTTTCATCTATCTTGGTACTTTCTAGGTGGAAAAATTTGTTATAGAAATATTTTCCTCACCCCATGAAACTTGCTCAGAAGCCCTTTTCTATGTCTCTATGTAGACTTGAAGTCCCATTTTGAAATTCCCAGAGCTAAAAATCATATATTTCCACATATACGTGCCCTATCAGTTATACAACATGCGTATACGCAGGTTGCACCATTACAACCCACGTACATCGAATTTGGTGCTAAAAATTAAAAATTGTGTCAGGTTTCCATGTCACGTCATGAGATCCTTGATCCTTAACCTTCCATATACTAGAAACGTTCCAACTTGGCCGTTCAGTTCCATTTGAAGACTATAAATGGGCCATATCCAAACTGTGGAAGAAGAGAATAATTCAACTTTTGAGAGCAAAGTTACTCTGGATAAATTATTCACTTCATAGTCTGCATCCCATTGTCCTTTAAAGTATGAACACATTGTTCAACCCCCAAGATCTTCCCTCTTTGATGGAGAACCTCATTGTTTGTCTTATGTGAGATTGCCTTTGGTGGAGGATTGAAGTGGTGGAGGCCCAGCTGGAAGGGACTTAGTTTCTTGGTTCTGAGACGTGCCAACACAAAAGTTTGTCATTCATACACTTATGTTGATCATATTTTAATATAAATACTATTTTCTCATCCAATTAATATCTTGCAAATATTTGAATTGTTATACCATGCGCATATTTTTTATGAATGTTGATGGATTATGCTATTATATGTGCTAACAATATATACTATCACCATATGCTTGTGTATCTTGGTTTTTGAGAACAAGTTGTAGGTATAATGCTTTGAGTCGAGTGCTCAACGATGGTCTTCATCGAACATCTGGACGAGGTAGGGTCTTGTTAGAATTTTTGTTTATATAGAATACTTGAGATTAGATTTTATTTCTGTAGTCATTCCTTCTGTTGTGGTTTACCCCATGCCATAGAGTGAGGCTACATATAGGTATAAAATAGGGTTTGTGGTTCCTCATGGCCAATACAAGTGGCTTGTTCTACTTTTTGGTTTGAGGAATGCTCTGTCGGAATTTCAGAAGATGGAGGATGTTTTTAGTCCTTTAGATTTTGCAATAGCATACATAGCTAACATATTAGTATGTTCTTATGATACTAACCAGCATAAAAAACATCTAGAGGAGTTCTTCTCTGTTGTTTTTAGACACGACCTTGCATTATCTGAGAAGAAAATGGATATAGGGAAAACCAAGATTGAATTTCTTGGTCTTGTTATCTATGAAGGAAAAGTAGAACTCCAAATTGATGTCCTTAAGGAATTGACAGAGTTTCCAGATAGAATCCTGGACAAAAATCAACTCCATAGGTTCTTAGGCCATTTAAAATTTAAACTACGTTAGATTCTTATATAAAAATTAGGATGCATACGTACTTTGTCTTCATATGAGATTAAAGTACAAACTAGAACCATGGACCTACAAAATGACTAAATCCATCCAGACTATTCCACAAAAAATCTAGAACCTCATGGCTCTTTCTCTTCCTAAGTTGGACCTGCTAGTCATTCTTGAGACAGATGCCTCAAATGTCATTTGGGTAGCTGTCCTACAAAAACATGTTCATAGAGAAGAAGCTTGTATGTACTCTTTTTNTTCTTGAATACCGAAGGCAGGTCTTCCACTGGTTCAAAGAGTTCAAATCTCTTGTGGAGAACCAAACTGGGAAGAAAATCAAAGTGTTGAGATTTGAAAATGGGGGTGAGTATACCTCCAATGAGTTCAATGACTTTTGGTTATTTTGGGAAGAAGCTCGAGGTTGGGCACTTTAGGATTTTTGGGTGCCTTACCTATTCACATGCCACTTTTGAGAAGAGGAAAAAGATAGAATCCACAACATAGAAGGGTATGATTTTTGGGTATAGTGAGACCTCAAAGGCTTTCCACATAAACATCCCCTCTTTGAGGAAGATAGTTGTCTGATGGGATGTGAAATTTGAGTAGGATAGAGCCTTTTGGAGGTCACATGATATGGAGTAGGGAGAGAAATCACCCCCTCAGACATATGTTAGTCCTTCATATATCATAGTGACACAGAGTTCAGGACCACCTGCTTCATGGACAACTGGTCCACAGGTGATAGGGTCACATGTTACTGGTCCTCATGTTACTGGTTCACAAGGTACTCTTTCTCATACAACCTTAGGATCATCTTTAGGTACATAGTATTTATATGGTGGGATTGAGGAGGGTGATTCCCCTCCACATGGTGCTACTTCATAAAAGAGGAAGCCAAAGTGTCTTCAAGACACTTTGAAGGAAGCACAAGTTTTGGTGGGAAATCCCAGGTAGGATGTGAGGGAGAGTAAACCTCCTGAGAGGTTTTTCAACTATCTTGCAATGGGGAGCAACATTAGAGAGTCCAAGCCTTCCAATTTTGAGGAGGAAGTAGGTTTGGAAGGATGCCATGGTGGAACAGTACAATTCCATCACGAAGAATGATGTTTGGGAGGTGGTTCTGAGACCTAAGGGGAAGTGGGTGGTGACTTCCAGGTGGATCTACAAAATTAAGTATGTTGTTGATGACAACATTGAGAAGTTCAAAGCTCAATTTGTAGCTCGGTGGTTCTCACAAGTAGAGGGCATAGACTATGATGAGACCTTTGCTTTGGTTTCTAGATATACCTCAATCAAAGTAATGATCTCCATTGCAACAAAGATGGGTTGGAATATCCATCAGATGGATGTGAAGACTACATTTTTGAATGGTATCATAGATGAGTAGGTGTACATTGAGAAACCTGAGGGCTTTGAGGTGCATAAGAGAGATTCTCATGTGTGTAGACAGAAGAAGGCATTGTATGGCTTGAAACAAGCTCCTAGAGCTTGGTATTCGAGGACAGATACATACTTGTAGAAGATGGATTTCAAGAAGAGTGAGGTGGATCCCAACCTTTATTACATTGTGGTTGGGGAGGATCCTCTCATTCTTGTGCTATATGTGGATGATCTCTTCATTATAGGGGCTAGGAGACTCATTTTTGGTTGAAAGGAGAGCCTTGTTTCAAAGTTAGAGATGGAAGACATTGGATTGATGCACTACTTCTTGGGATTGGAGATTTGGCAGGAGTATGGACACATCTTTCTAGGAAAAGGGAGATATGATGTTGATATTCTTAGGATATTCTAGATGGAGAATTTTCCATATCAAAACCCATGATAACCAAATGGAAGATGCTTCATTATGTTGAGTTAGAGTTGGTTGATCCCATGTTGTATCGTTAGTTGATTGGTTCACTGATGTATCTAGTCAACACCAGACCAAATATTTTTTTTGTTGTCAACTCTCTTAGTTAATTTATGGTGGAGCCTCAAAGAATGCATTGGGTGGAAATAAAACATGTGCTCAGGTACCTTAAGGGTACGGTGGATTATTTCCTAAACTATAAGAGAGGGGATGGAATCAAATTGATTAGCTACACATATTCAGATTGGGTAGAATGTGTCAGTGACAGGAAGAGTACCTCAGGTTGTTGCTTTGGATTGGGCTCAACAATGGTGTCTTGGTTCAGTCAGAAACAAAATTTAGTGGTTTTGATTTCTAGCAAGGCCGAGTATATGGAAACCATTTGTGCCAATTGTGAGGCCATATGTCTTCGTAAGTTGTTGATTGGGATATTTGGTGTGTCGATGAGACCCATGATGATCTACTATGACAATAAGAGTTGAATCAAACTCTTTGAGTATCCAATTTTCCATGATAGGTATAGACACATTGAGATTATATATCACTTCATCTGGGATTATGTTTAGAGAGGGGTAGTTGAGATATAGTTTTTATCCATAGATGAGTAGGTGGCATACATCCTCACTAAAGATTTGGGGAGAGGCAAGTTTGTACATTTCAAAGATAATCTTGTGGTGGTGAGGAACACTTTCCTTCGTAAGAGGGAGTGTTAAATTAAATTAAAAAAGTACCAAGGACAAGTGTTTCTCATCACCTAGGTGCCTAGGGGTAAGAAAGTGTCTAATGTGGTCCCTAGTGCATTAATTTCATGAGATGTGAAATTAAAAGTGACTTTATGAAATGTAAGTGAAGTGGGTGACTAAAAGGCCAGTTAATATCCACTATCCATCTAGTTGAATCTCCACCATTGGATTAGATGATCCTTCACCTTCCCTTATGAGGTTGAATTAGGGAAAGAGGCACCCATTTCCTTTGACATTCTTCATGATAATTGGAGAGCGCTTGAGAGAGAGAGAGTTGAGATAGAGAAGAGGAGCACATTTGCTGTTGTTGGAATGAATTATGAGGCAAGAGTTTGACATGCAAATCGAGGGAGATAGTACAAAAGTTGAGATACTGTACAATACGCATATCTGAGAGGATTTGCAATTGGTAATTGACATAGAATTCAAGGAGGTCATACAACTGAGTTTATGAAGAGTTTGGCATGAATTCCCAGGATTCCATATATCAGATTTGGAAAAAAAAATGAGGGTACTGCTGGGCACAATTTTCTAGACAAATTGTTTGTACAACAAGTTGGCATAAAAATTGAGGAGCCGGGCCACACTGTTGGTACATAAAATATGGGCACAAATTTTGATAAGTTTGGCTTTGAAATTGAGGAGGTTTCTAAGATCAGGATTTGGGACAAGTTGGTACATTGTTTGTTGAATATATATTGTTGTAAAAGTTATCTCTAAGCTTAGAATAATAATAAAATCCCCTCTCTCATTGGTTTTCCCCTTGTGGGTTTTTCCAAGGTCTAAGTTTGACCAAAAATATCTGTGTGCAAATTTCTGGGTGTGTTTTATTTATGAATAAATTGTTGTAGCATACTTCATGTTTTTATGTTCAAGAGTTATATATTTTCTGCTAACTAATTTGCAGTTAAAAATTGAAATGTGGGTTGGGAATTAAACTATGTTGTCTCATTGAGACTTGAAACTAGGTTGGGGTCTGGAATTTCTACACTTAGCAATATATGCTCAGGAAGAGTTGGAAGAAGACACAATTTTGCAGACGAAGTCCAAAACTACAAGGCAATGACATCTTCACCTTTGGAAAATTGGGTTGAAAGGACAACTTCCATGAAAATCAAAATGGTACTCTAGGGATAAGGAAGAGGAAAAATTTCCTCACCTTATTCAGTAAATATTTTTGGGACCAACAACCTCCCTAAATGGAGGGAGAAGGTGGGAGATAATGCATATGGACTCAATATACCCCCATACATGTACATTTACTTAGTAGTTAATGTGTATATTTTGAAACTCTATGAGCCTTCTATGTTATATCAATAGGTGGATCAAGTCCTACCTACCATAAATGACTTAGAACCAAATGATTAGGAAGAGTTGGAAAAAGACAGTTTTTTAGAGGAAGTTTAGAACTACAAGACAAGGGCAACTTTACCTTTGGAAAATTGGGTTGAAAGGACAACTTCTAGAAAAATCAAAATGGTACTCTAGGGAGAAGTTAGAGGAAACATTTCCTCACCTTATTCAATAAATATTTTTGGGACCAAAATCCTCTCTAAATGGGGAGGTATGATTTGGATTGGATCATCATACAATTTTTCATCTATCTTGGTACTTTCTAGGTGGAAAAATTTGTTATAGAAATATTTTCCTCACCCCATGAAACTTGCTCAGAAGCCCTTTTCTATGTCTCTATGTAGACTTGAAGTCCCATTTTGAAATTCCCAGAGCTAAAAATCATATATTTCCACATATACGTGCCCTATCAGTTATACAACATGCGTATACGCAGGTTGCACCATTACAACCCACGTACATCGAATTTGGTGCTAAAAATTAAAAATTGTGTCAGGTTTCCATGTCACGTCATGAGATCCTTGATCCTTAACCTTCCATATACTAGAAACGTTCCAACTTGGCCGTTCAGTTCCATTTGAAGACTATAAATGGGCCATATCCAAACTGTGGAAGAAGAGAATAATTCAACTTTTGAGAGCAAAGTTACTCTGGATAAATTATTCACTTCATAGTCTGCATCCCATTGTCCTTTAAAGTATGAACACATTGTTCAACCCCCAAGATCTTCCCTCTTTGATGGAGAACCTCATTGTTTGTCTTATGTGAGATTGCCTTTGGTGGAGGATTGAAGTGGTGGAGGCCCAGCTGGAAGGGACTTAGTTTCTTGGTTCTGAGACGTGCCAACACAAAAGTTTGTCATTCATACACTTATGTTGATCATATTTTAATATAAATACTATTTTCTCATCCAATTAATATCTTGCAAATATTTGAATTGTTATACCATGCGCATATTTTTTATGAATGTTGATGGATTATGCTATTATATGTGCTAACAATATATACTATCACCATATGCTTGTGTATCTTGGTTTTTGAGAACAAGTTGTAGGTATAATGCTTTGAGTCGAGTGCTCAACGATGGTCTTCATCGAACATCTGGACGAGGTAGGGTCTTGTTAGAATTTTTGTTTATATAGAATACTTGAGATTAGATTTTATTTCTGTAGTCATTCCTTCTGTTGTGGTTTACCCCATGCCATAGAGTGAGGCTACATATAGGTATAAAATAGGGTTTGTGGTTCCTCATGGCCAATACAAGTGGCTTGTTCTACTTTTTGGTTTGAGGAATGCTCTGTCGGAATTTCAGAAGATGGAGGATGTTTTTAGTCCTTTAGATTTTGCAATAGCATACATAGCTAACATATTAGTATGTTCTTATGATACTAACCAGCATAAAAAACATCTAGAGGAGTTCTTCTCTGTTGTTTTTAGACACGACCTTGCATTATCTGAGAAGAAAATGGATATAGGGAAAACCAAGATTGAATTTCTTGGTCTTGTTATCTATGAAGGAAAAGTAGAACTCCAAATTGATGTCCTTAAGGAATTGACAGAGTTTCCAGATAGAATCCTGGACAAAAATCAACTCCATAGGTTCTTAGGCCATTTAAAATTTAAACTACGTTAGATTCTTATATAAAAATTAGGATGCATACGTACTTTGTCTTCATATGAGATTAAAGTACAAACTAGAACCATGGACCTACAAAATGACTAAATCCATCCAGACTATTCCACAAAAAATCTAGAACCTCATGGCTCTTTCTCTTCCTAAGTTGGACCTGCTAGTCATTCTTGAGACAGATGCCTCAAATGTCATTTGGGTAGCTGTCCTACAAAAACATGTTCATAGAGAAGAAGCTTGTATGTACTCTTTTTGTTGTTTCAAAGAACTTGAATTAAAATATCCGTCATCATATAAAGAAATCCTAGAAGTCAAGAACGACATCAAATTGTTCACGCTACTTTTTAAACCTGTCCATTTCATAGTTCATACTGATCTTAAGCATATGTAGAGTATTTTTTAGAATAAAAGGTTGCTAGAACAAGGCAACAATGTGTCATGCATTGGAGCACATGGTTGCATCGGTTTGATTTCTCCATAGAATACAAACCTGACAAAGATAACTGTCTGGCTGATATACTTACCAGAGAAGGATCGAATATGGTCACCTACAAGATGATGAGAACAATATATGGTTGTCCTCAGTGTCCGGTTAATTATTGTATTGACTGTTTAATTAACTTAGTTAAAAGGAGTGAATGCATTCATATTATTTTACATCATGTGATTAATTCCATTAGCACTGAATATCCCTCTAGGTATTTTAGGGATTCTCCAAAATTTGTAATAAGTAGATTTGGTAGATATCATCCTAAGGAAGGACAAACATTTATCTGTGGTTTTGAAGCTTGGTTGTCATATAATGACTACTGCAATATGTATAGACTCATTCAACATGAATGGGTCATGATTTTTACATGTGAATGTGGTTCCATTATCCATATACATGCTCACCATGGATTTTCTTGTTCATGCATCAGGCATGTTCCAGAGTTCCAGAATTACAAGAGCAGGAAACAAATTTCAATACTATTCTTTTGTGTAGAAAACATGCAAGGGTTGATCTTGTTTGAATGTTTGTGTTGACTAGTTCAGGAGACATCAAGTCACCCATCCCATTAGTCCAAAAGGAATTGTCATAGATCCATGCACTACGATGGATTACACCATAAGTCTACAAAAATTGTTGCATATTGCATATTCATATTGTTACATATTCATATTTATAAGGTTTTATAATTCAATGAAAGATTCGCCAAGATTTTATAATTCAGTGAAATATTCACCAAGATTTTACAAGATTATATAATTGACTAAAATATTCGCTAAGAAATTATATATAATTATTATATTATTGATAAAATAGACTTCAATTTTTCCTATGTATCGTGGGGATTCACCCATTTATTATATATATAAATATAGGGGGGGTTCTTAAAATCACCCCTGTCTGGTACCCACCTATTCCGGTACCAAGGCTCTAGCTTCATTTGGTACTAGCTCTTTAGTTCTATCCAGTACCATCTCTTCTCCTCTTTCGGTACCATCTTCATTTGGTACCAGCTCTCAAACTTCATCCGGTACCAGCTCTGTGCCTCTTCCAGTACTAGCTTCATCCGATACCAGATTGCACCTATCCCAGTACTAGATTCATCTAGTACTACCATCGTGATGGTCCGGTAACCATAGTCATGACTATGTTCATCCGGTACTAAATCCCTGCCTACATGATTCTGGTACTAACTATTCTAATCCGGTACCAACTGTGCTAATCCAGTATTAGACACAATTCAGAATTTTTGAATGTTTCTAGAAGAAAATCAAGCACAAGGGTTTGTCCAGAACAATGTTTTCATGCAGACATGTGAGTCAAAATTCACCCAGCTTGCACGTGTGACCTCCAGCTCAGGGTGAATGATTCTGCCAAAATTAGCAAAAAACTCAAACTGCCAACTTGTGCCTCGATTTCCATGCATATGGTATCAGATATAGAAATTCTAATACATGGGTTTTGTCTAGAATATGGAAAATTGAGTATTACACAGGAATTTTTTCAAAATTAGAATTGGTTTGGGAGATATGGGTGGATCCCTAACTCAAATCTGTTCAAATTGATAAAAAACACAGATTTTTGGGATTTATCCTAAAATTGTAAAAATTGTTTTCTTAGTTTGGGGATTCGGTTTCATTCATTCCTCCATGGATTTTATGTATAAATAAGAACTCATAGGTCTGAGTGAAGGGTAAATAATTATGTTGTAAGATTGGTTCTTGGAGAATGATATAAATTGTTATGCTGGGAAATGAAATGTTGAACTGCTGATTCAATCAATCAATTGAAGGAATGCAAATGTTGTTTTGTGAAATTCATGGGAAGGAGTAAAGTGTTTTAGTCTGCAATCTCTTTAGAGGTACCTTGTTGGTTCGGCAAGGGCCCACTGCCCCAACCAAGGTAAACCTCCATGTACATGTTTTTGTGTGATTGTGTGAGTGTGAAAATTTAACAATTATGTGTTGTAAATGGTCTCAAATGCATTTTAAGTTCAGTAAAAAGTTATTTGATTCTGAATCAATGTGAGTAAATGATTAGGCCTTGAACAGAGTAGATAATTCCATTTCCATTTCTACAGATTGATATTTAGTTAACAAGAGTTGGATAGATGTGTGTGATTGTTAAATATGCAATTGTTATT
>JZKD02S1406190.1:135516-162548 GCA_000966675.3 Picea glauca | reverse complement strand
TTTAATTTAACACTAAGTCCTCTATGGTAGGTAGGACCTTCTACACCTCCTGGTCTAACATAGAAGGCTCAGAGAGTTTCAAATTCTCCACATTCACTACTAATTAAATGTGCATGTATGGGGGTAAATTGAGTATGTAGGCATTATCTCCCACCTTCTCTAATACCTCAAAAGGTCCATACCGTAGAGCCTTGATATTCTTACCAAGGCCCTATAGTATTTCCCTCATTCAACTATAATCAAACTCTATCTCCCACTTTGAATGACTTCTCAATTCCTTGTTGATCATGGTTGGCCTTATACTTTTCCTGTGACTTCTTCAGCGTCTCTTGTACTTGCAGAGGGATCTATATAATAATTTTAACAAATTTATTTACTTTTGATGCTTTTCCTATAATGTATTCCCTTACTCCTCCTTTCTTTCCATATACAACATATAAGGGTGAAGATGGTAAATACCCAAAGCGAGTTTCAAAAGGGGACTTACTAGTAGAAGTGTGGATTTTTGTATTATAAGAGTGTTGAATATAGATCTGATTTTCATCCCAGGTCTTCAGATGCTTCTAATTGTAAACCTGTTATAGAAAGATTTGCCTCATCCCATGCAACTTGTTTATAAGGCCTTTTCCATTTCCCTATGCATACTTGAAGTCCCCTTTTTCACTTTCCAGAGCTAAAAATCATATTTTTCCACATATGCGGGCCCTATCAGTTATACAGCATGTGTATATGCAGGTTGCACCACTACAACCCGCGTACATCAAGTTTGATGCTCAAAATTAAAAATGATGTCACGTCATGAGATCCATGATCCTTGACCTTCCATATACTGAAAACGTTCTGACTCAACCCTTCAGTTCCATTTGAAGGTTATAAATGGGGCATATCCAAACCGTGGAAGAAGAGAAGGATTCAATGTTTGAGAGAAAAGTTACTCGGGAGAAATTATTCACTTCATATTGAGTCTGCATCCCTTTGTCCTTTAAAGTCTAAACACATTGTTCAGCCCCCAAGCTCTTCCCTCTTTGATGGAGAACCTCATTGTCTATCTTATGTGAGCTTGCCTTTGGTGGAGGATTGAAGTGGTGGAAGCTCAGTTGGAAGGGACCTAGTTTCTCGGTTCTTAGACGTTCTGACGCAGAAGTTTATCATTCATACACTTATGTTGATCATATTTTAATAGAAATACTCTTTTCTCATCCAATTAATATCTTGGAAATATTTGAATAGTTATTCCATGGGAATATTTATATGTTGATGGATTATGCTATTATATGTGCTAACAATATATATTATCACCATATGCTTGTGTATCTTGGTTGTTGAGGACAAGTTGCAAGTATAAAGTTTTGAGTCGAGTGCTCAATGGTGCTCTTCATCGAACTTCTGGATGAGATAGGATATTAATCTTATCTTGTTAGCATTTTCGTTTATATAGCATACTTGAGATTAGAGTTGATTTATGTAGGCATTCTATTTGTTGTGGTCTACCCCATGCCATGGAGTGATTTTCCTCACAACAAAACCCTCAAAATATGTACCAACGTCTTGTTGACTACTTCGATATGACCATCTGTCTATGGATGGGATGTTGTAGATATCTTCAACTTCGTGTCCATCTTCTCCTAAAGTGTAGTCCAAAAGGCATTGACAAATCTAGTATCCATGTTTGAGATGATTCTCCTTGGTATCCCATGTTTGACATCACATGTATTCCAATAGAGGACGAACACCTTCAGTAACCACTCATACAACCAGATAAAATATCAACACACTGATGTTTTCATGTGGTAAAACCCTTGTGGGGAAACATACATGGCCCCAGCCAATGTGGCCACTTGGAGAAATTTATGAATGAAAAATAAAATATGTTATATATATTTTCTCACAATTGATCATTGGAAAATGACCCTCCTGTCAGGATAATGTGTTAAATATTTTAATTACCTGAAAACACTAAATTGTCAAACTAGGGTAAGTAAACTTAGAGATGCTACACTAGATGTGCTGGTAAGATTCCTAACTTCTACCTAAATGTTATTCTAAGAAGAAAACATAAACTTACTCTTATCCTAATGATTATCTTAAACTGATCATATCTTGTCTAATTAATCAATGGAAACAATTCTAAGTCAATCAAATGCATTTCTATTCCTAATCCAAAGAAATCATCCAATGTTATTTGTCATTAACTAAACACCTAATCATCAAAACTTCTATCTCGACCATAAAAGACAAAATATTTTAAAAACCTTATATTTAATCTAAATACCAAGCAATTCTAAATCTAACAAAAGTGAAAATAATCAATGTCTTGTTTTACCCTACAAATATCGGAAGCTTCCTTTGATCAAACCATAAGTGAGCTACCCTAACAAAACAGAGTAAATCTAAATTCAAACTAACTTCGAATCATGATTAAACTAGAAACTTGAAAACAGAGCAAAGCTAAACTAATTTAAGAGGGAGTGCAATCGGCAGTTGGTTTATTCCTCAAGTTCTACACTGACAGAAACTCATTCTAACATTCAATGATCTACGAGATAATATCAAACTGAGAATGAACTAAATGAAAATGATTAATTCAGAATTTAGCAGAGCAGTTTCGAGTTAAAAACTAACTCACATGCAGATTCTAAAACTGGAAACAAACTAACTATACTATAGAAAAGAGAAAGCAAATTGAACCTGTTGGCGGGCCCAACCAAGAGGTGCAATCGCCCTAAAATGAAACCAAAGATAACTCAAATTACTCCATGCATAAATGTATCATTTCCTCATACTCCATAATTCACAAATAAACTCAAGTCATTTAACAGAAAATGATTTAACGCATAGAAATTGTATTATCAGCAATGTCGCATAACATAATATATCATAACCACCCGTTTCTTGAGAGCGATCCGAGTTTATATAGATCCTCCAAAAATAGTCTTGAACATAGGTACATTTAATTAAGTGAATCTTAGATCCGAAAATGACTCAAAGTTAGTTAAAACTAAGTTCACAGCTTCATGACACGAAGTGTCAAGAAGTGTGAATCATAAAATAGAGATAAGCATCATAACGAACGATTCTATAATTCCGCTCTGAGTCATCACATTTTGTTCTTTCGAAATTAAATTCGAGATTTGAAATCTGATCTATGACTCAATCAATCATATGAATTGAAACTATCATTCCAATCTGGCAATGTTGTGCAAATCTTTGACATCTCCACTAAGTGCAAGCCGGTACCTGGTACCGATAAATCTGTTTCAAGGAAACAAGTACCTAACTCATGCCACGTTAGTATAAATATCAGTTTAAAGTATCAAAATACATTAAAAATAAATTAAATCATATGAATACCTTGAATAACTCCATTTAGGGAAAAATGATGTGAAATGTATCAAGGTAAGGCCATAAAGGAATGATACTGGATATGGAATGGGGATATATCTGACATGATATAGGAAAAAATATGGTCAAAATTGGAGACTAACACCACCATGCTCTTTAAACATATATCATGGACCAATCGAGTGTTAAGGCATGGATCAATGTAGCCATTAAGATTGAGGATGATATGAGACATCAGATCACTCCATGTCGGGAACATATCGTGAGCGTTGGATTGCAATTCATACTAATGCATACTAAAGAAACTCACTTTAACCTAACAACAGAGGTATTCCAATACAAGACGAACACCTTCAGTAACCACTCACAGAACTAGATACAATATCAACACACCGATGTTTTCACAAGGTAAAACTCTTTTGGGGAAACATCCATGGCCCCAGCCAACATGGCCACTTGAAGCAATTTATTAATGCAAAAGAAAATATGTTATAGAGATTTTCTCACAATCAATTATCAGCAAATGACCCTCCATACTCTTTAAATATATATCATGGATCAATCAAGTGTTAAGGCATGTATCAATGTAGTCATTAAGATTGAGGATGATATGAGTCGTCGAATCACTCCATATCGGGAACATATCATGACCATTGGATTATAATGCCTACTAATGCATAATAAAGAAACTCACTTTAACCTAACAACACATTAGACCAAGTTGATATTAACTAACTCCTAAGTTTCTAAATATCCTAACATTCCCTCTTAGGAACAACATGGGATAGGATTGAAGGATTTAAAAAGGAAACACAATAGGAGAAGGAAGGAGGCATTAGATCATATCCCCCCTTAATAACAACTTCTTGAACTCCTAACATAGATTGAAGTTTGGAAAAATTCACTTCTATAAGAGACTTTATGAAAATGTCTACAAATTTATCTTTCGTGGGGAAAAATAGCACTTCAGTAACTCAATCATGAATGAACTTTCTAATGAAGTGAATGTGTATCTCAATGTGTTTTTTGCATTGATGTTGAAATGCATATTTGGTGAGCTTGATAGCACTTTCATTGTCACACCAGAGGGTGGTTAGATGTTTTTATTGAAATCCAAACTCTAAAAGGATCTGTCAAAGCCACAAGGCTTCTTGACTTGCATTAACCGCTACTTGGCACTCTACTTTTGTTGAAGAAAGAGAAAGATCATGTTGTTTCTTACAAGCCAAAGAGACAAGTCTAGAACTAAGGATGAAAACATAACCTCCAATAGAATTTTGATCATCAGGGTCATTAGTCTAATCTGAATTAGTGAAACCAACCAACAAAGGATTCCCCCTTGAACTGCGATGTATCCCAAACTGAATTGTACCTTGGAAATATCGAAGTATCCTTTTATCTACTTTTTAGTGGATTTCATGGGGTGTTTTCATATACTAGGCAACAAGACCAACCACAAAGGAAATATCAGGATGGTTATGGATGAAATATAATAGGCTACCAACTAACTGATGGTACAAGGTGCTAGAAAGTTTGACTCCAAAATGGAAGGGAGAAGGGGCTATTTTAGAATCACCGATGTGAAAGTGATGAAGAAGGTCACAAGCATACTTAGACTGTGAAAGAAAAAATCCTTCCTTGGTTTGCAATACTTGGACGCCAATGAAATAATGCAGATAGCCTAAGTTTGTCATTTCAAATTTGTTTTTAAGGCTAGATTTCACATTGGTTAAACGTTTAGGGTCACTACCAATGAGGATAAGATCATCAATATAAAGAACAAGAATTATGATATGGATTCCTACTTTCTTGGTATAGATATTAGGATCAAAATGACATCCAGAAAAGTCAGTGTCAAGAAGAAAGTTGTCCATTTTGGTATACCAAGTTGAGGAGCTTGTTTAAAACCATAAAGAGATTTATTAAGGCAACAAACAAGGATGGATTCATTATGGACATATCCAAGAGGTTGTTCCATGTAGATTTCTTCTTGCAAATCCCCATGCAAGAAGGTGGATTTAACATCCATTTGATGGACCTCCCATTTATGTGAGGCAGCAAGGGATAGAACAAGGAAGATGGAATTCATTTTGACTACGGAGTAAAAGGTTTCATTATAGTCAATTCCTTCAACTTGAGAGAACCCTTTAGCAACTAATTGGGCCTTGTGTCTTTCAACATTTCCATTTGATGCATACCTAGTTATGTACACTCATTTACATCTGACAAGTTTTCTTCCTTTTGGAAGAGGTATAATATCCCGAGTATCATTCTCCATTAAAGAGAAATACTCTTCATTCATTTTTGTGTCCCAATATGGATGACCTGAAGCTTCAGGAAATGTTTCTGGATCACGAGTCTCTAAAACTTGAGCCAAACTAGAAGAGTCTTGTTGGAACTATGAACATGTATAACACTAATCTTATGCATCACCAACAAGATCACCAGTTGCTTTTCATGTTGAATGGACCCATATGGGAAGCGGTGGTGTTGGTGCTTATTCATGTTCAATGGACTCATTTGGAGGAAGGTGAGCATACGAAGGTGGATTTTCATCCACACTTTCATCATTTGAACAAGAAGAAACTATAATAGGAATAAAAGATTGCACAAATGTCGAAGATGGTTCACAAGTTGAAGATGGCACAAATGTCGAATTAGGATCGCAGGTCAAGATATTTTCATCAAATTTAACATATCTTCAAATAATAATCTCATTAGAATGGGGTTGAAGAAGTTTGCAACCTTTGACATCTTCAGAATATCCAACAAAAATACATTTCTCACTTTTAGGTTGTAAATCTTTCCTTTTCTCATCAATAACATGAGCCCATGTTATACTACCAAATACATGGAAGTGGCTTACATCTAGCTTAATTTTATTCCATACTTTTTGATGCAACCCCCCTTCCCTCCTGGGGATTATGCAACCTCCTAGTCTTGGATCTTCAAATTCCTTGAACTGAATTGGTTCTTCAGGAATTCAACGGAACCTGAACAATCAATACACACAGGTCCCCTTGATGTCACCTGCAAGCTCGAACTCCCTGCAATTATGCTCTCTAGCACTTTAGCGACACCAATGTGTGAGTACTAGCCCTATGCTAGACTCTTTCTCTTGTATGACCACAGGCTGTGACCGTGGGCCAACTCTTCGTAACTTCGGGATTCGGAAATATCACGACCTCCGCCTTTGGTTCTTTCTGAAATACTTTCTCTCGAATTCGTGGATCTTTGCCATGTGTCTCCTTGGATCTGACAATCCATTATACTTCGGGTTTCGCAACTTCGCAAATATTTCACCCACTCCACACTCAAGTTCTCTAGAACTTTATCACCCAGATTTTCTAATTCACTTCCATGTGTCCTCCTCGCAGCCAACGGTTAGGATTTGCTTCACAACTTTGCAACTTCAGTGATCATGCTTCTCAACACGTTAAACACTCTGAACTCCAAAGTGTCTAAATGCCTCACGGCTAAACTTCATGCAACTTTCCCTAGATCTGATGGTCTGGAATGATCTCAGTCCCTCCTGGACGGATCTTTCTTGTTAATTTTCAGAAACCTTAAAGGGCTCCTCCCTTTGAATATTTCTTGTCGCTCTCCCTCCTGAGCTTGTTCCTCCTCTAACTTTTTCCTCCTTAGAATTCTCTCTTCGACTCTTAGCCAAAATTTCATCATGTGCACACCTTGCAATAGGTTTTCCTCCACGATTTAGCTTCTCTGTGGACAATTTTTGCTACTCCTCCTGAGATTCTAAGTCAAAAGACTTTATCACACACTCCTTGCAGAAAATATACGCTCTTTGTGTGCACAACTCCAAGTTACCTTCCTTGGACTTGCTTCTCCCCAAAACTCTAAACTTATTTAGAATGACTCCTTCGATACCCAGCTAAGTATCAAATATGTGCACACCTTGCGACCAACCTCCTTCAGCTTAATCTCTTGAAGAATGAATGTGCACTCCTTGCAGCAGTCCTTCCATGCTCTATTGTTCCCTCTAAACAATACAAAATTGAGTGAGGTTCCTCCTACCGGCACTCTCAAAATATATCTGTTGAACTTTCTGATTCAAAGCGAACTATGTCACACACACCTTGTGAACACTATGCACTCCTTGCACACATAAGTTTTTCATTATCTCTTCTAAGACTATGAGTTGAAATAGACTCTGGCAATGCACACCTTGCGAACACTATGCACACTTGCACTTGCTCATAGAAGAGAAACGATTGAAAATTATTTAAATCTTCACAAATTCATACATTCAACCATGTAAATGCATTCATAAACATAAGAACAAAAAATAACAAAGAATTGAAAATAAACAGAGAGTCTACCATTCATTCATTCAAATAGACACATCAACACCAGACATTTGGGACAATGATCCTCTGTTATATTCATTCAACTGAAAGTATACATGTGCTCATACACTCTAATAAGCTTCAGCAACTTCTACAACATATACAATAGATTCAGCACCCTATACAATGGATTCAGCAGCCTCTTCTAAGAAACAATACAAAGATTTATACAAGAGGGGATCTTCAAGCCTTTCCCTCCAACTACTCTAGAGCTATCCTATCAAAATAAAGGCTTTCAACTACTTAGGATTTATTACAATAGATATTTGTGATAGACAGATAAGATTGAACACATCGAATATGTACTGCACCTGGCTTCATTAAAAGAAAGTACATTCTCCAATAATCTCATGTGATCATCCAGCTCCACAACATTAAAGATGTTCTTTAATTAAAATCCTTTCAAAAGATTTGTGTGATACGTCTTATTTAAAATTTAAAATTCACTTCAAAATGTGTGTTAGGTGCTTAGTTGTCCTCCACTTGTTCTTTGTTGGTGATGCTCCTACATCACTTTTTTTGGCGTTATATATTTTAGAGCATTTGTGGGAGTGTGATTTACTATGTAATTTGCACAGTTAATGGCTTCCATCCAATAATGAAGACTTAATCTTTTAGATTGGATCATATAATTAGCCATTTCTTTCAATGTGTGATTATTTCTTTCATAAACATCATTTTGTTGTCATGTATATGGAACAGTATGTTTCATTTGAATACCATGTGTAGTGCAGTAACTTGAAAATTTATTATTCACATATTCTCCTCCATTATATGTTCTTAACCTTTGAATTTGATGTCCAGATTTTTTTTCTACAAGGACCTGGTAGGCCAAAAAAAATGTCAAACACTTTTCTCTTAAGTTTTAAGAAGTAAGCCCAAGTGCGTCTAGAGAAGTCATCAATGAAATTTAAGAAATGCTTGCACCTGGAGAAAGAAGGAGAATAAAGTGGACCACACAAATAATTATGAATAAGTTGCAAAGGGGTCGAGGCGTGCCAAGAGGCATGTTTGTCAAAAATGTCCCAATGATGTTTTCCAATAACACAACCGACACAAACACCATATCTGTAAGAAACAAGAGGAATACCAATCACCATGTGTTGATTACATATTCTCTACAATGAACGATAGTTTATATGACTAAACCACTCACGCCAAAGTTTGATCAAGTCATCGCTATGAGCAAAAAAAATTGATGGAAAAGATGATGACCCAAAGTTGACAAACTTGTACAACCTAGTAATATCATCAACAATTCGAGTTGTGAGCACATGCTTAGAATCTTTTAAATCCTTGATTACAACTTCATGAGGTGAAAACTCTATAGTTTAACCTTCACCTAAATGAGTGATTTGATGCATTGATAGACATTTGTAAGAAACATNCCTCCAAAAATAGTCTTGAACATAGGTACATTTAATTAAGTGAATCTTAGATCCGAAAATGACTCAAAGTTAGTTAAAACTAAGTTCACAGCTTCATGACATGAAGTGTCAAGAAGCGTGAATCATAAAATAGAGATAAGCATCATAACGAACGATTCTATAATTCCGCTCTGAGTCATCACATTTTTTTTTTCGAAATTAAATTCGAGATTTGAAATCTGAGCTATGACTCAATCAATCATATGAATTGAAACTATCATTCCAATCTGGCAATGTTGAGCAAATCTTTGACATCTCCACTAAGTGCAAGCCGGTACCTGGTACTGATAAATCCGTTTCAAGGAAACAAGTACCTAACTCATGCCACATTAGTATAAATATCAGTTTAAAGTATCAAAATACATTAAAAATAACTTAAATCATATGAATACCTTGAATAACTCCATTTAGGGAAAAATGATGTGAAATGTATCAAGGTAAGGCCATAAAGGAATGATATTGGATATGGAATGGGGATATATCTGACATGATATAGGAAAAAATATGGTCAAAATTGGAGACTAACACCTCCATGCTCTTTAAACATATATCATGGACCAATCGAGTGTTAAGGCATGGATCAATGTAGCCATTAAGATTGAGGATGATATGAGACGTCAGATCACTCCATGTCGGGAACATATCGTGAGCGTTGGATTGCAATTCATACTAATGCATACTAAAGAAACTCACTTTAACCTAACAATAGAGGTATTCCAATACAAGACGAACACCTTCAGTAACCACTCACAGAACTAGATACAATATCAACACACCGATGTTTTCACATGGTAAAACTCTTTTGGGGAAACATCCATGGCCCCAGCCAACATGGCCACTTGAAGCAATTTATTAATGCAAAAGAAAATATGTTATAGAGATTTTCTCACAATCAATTATCAACAAATGACCCTCCATACTCTTTAAATATATATCATGGATCAATCAAGTGTTAAGGAATGGATCAATGTAGTCATTAAGATTGAGGATGATATGAGTCGTTGAATCACTCCATATCGGGAACATATCATGACCATTGGATTATAATGCCTACTAATGCATAATAAAGAAACTCACTTTAACCTAACAACACATTAGACCAAGTTGATATTAACTAACTCCTAAGTTTCTAAATATCCTAACATTCCCTCTTAGGAACAACATGGGATAGGATTGAAGGATTTAAAAAGGAAACACAATAGGAGAAGGAAGGAGGCATTAGATCATATCCCCCCTTAATAACAACTTCTTGAACTCCTAACATAGATTGAAGTTTGGAAAAATTCACTTCTATAAGAGACTTTATGAAAATGTCTACAAATTTATCTTTCGTGGGGAAAAATAGCACTTCAGTAACTCAATCATGAATGAACTTTCTAATGAAGTGAATGTGTATCTCAATGTGTTTTTTGCATTGATGTTGAAATGCATATTTGGTGAGCTTGATAGCACTTTCATTGTCACACCAGAGGGTGGTTAGATGTTTTTATTGAAATCCAAACTCTAAAAGGATCTGTCAAAGCCACAAGGCTTCTTGACTTGCATTAACCGCTACTTGGCACTCTACTTTTGTTGAAGAAAGAGAAAGATCATGTTGTTTCTTACAAGCCAAAGAGACAAGTCTAGAACTAAGGATGAAAACATAACCTCCAATAGAATTTTGATCATCAGGGTCATTAGTCTAATCTGAATTAGTGAAACCAACCAACAAAGGATTCCCCCTTGAACTGCGATGTATCCCAAACTGAATTGTACCTTGGAAATATCGAAGTATCCTTTTATCTACTTTTTAGTGGATTTCATGGGGTGTTTTCATATACTAGGCAACAAGACCAACCACAAAGGAAATATCAGGATGGTTATGGATGAAATATAATAGGCTACCAACTAACTGATGGTACAAGGTGCTAGAAAGTTTGACTCCAAAATGGAAGGGAGAAGGGGCTATTTTAGAATCACCGATGTGAAAGTGATGAAGAAGGTCACAAGCATACTTAGACTGTGAAAGAAAAAATCCTTCCTTGGTTTGCAATACTTGGACGCCAATGAAATAATGCAGATAGCCTAAGTTTGTCATTTCAAATTTGTTTTTAAGGCTAGATTTCACATTGGTTAAACGTTTAGGGTCACTACCAATGAGGATAAGATCATCAATATAAAGAACAAGAATTATGATATGGATTCCTACTTTCTTGGTATAGATATTAGGATCAAAATGACATCCAGAAAAGTCAGTGTCAAGAAGAAAGTTGTCCATTTTGGTATACCAAGTTGAGGAGCTTGTTTAAAACCATAAAGAGATTTATTAAGGCAACAAACAAGGATGGATTCATTATGGACATATCCAAGAGGTTGTTCCATGTAGATTTCTTCTTGCAAATCCCCATGCAAGAAGGTGGATTTAACATCCATTTGATGGACCTCCCATTTATGTGAGGCAGCAAGGGATAGAACAAGGAAGATGGAATTCATTTTGACTACGGAGTAAAAGGTTTCATTATAGTCAATTCCTTCAACTTGAGAGAACCCTTTAGCAACTAATTGGGCCTTGTGTCTTTCAACATTTCCATTTGATGCATACCTAGTTATGTACACTCATTTACATCTGACAAGTTTTCTTCCTTTTGGAAGAGGTATAATATCCCGAGTATCATTCTCCATTAAAGAGAAATACTCTTCATTCATTTTTGTGTCCCAATATGGATGACCTGAAGCTTCAGGAAATGTTTCTGGATCACGAGTCTCTAAAACTTGAGCCAAACTAGAAGAGTCTTGTTGGAACTATGAACATGTATAACACTAATCTTATGCATCACCAACAAGATCACCAGTTGCTTTTCATGTTGAATGGACCCATATGGGAAGCGGTGGTGTTGGTGCTTATTCATGTTCAATGGACTCATTTGGAGGAAGGTGAGCATACGAAGGTGGATTTTCATCCACACTTTCATCATTTGAACAAGAAGAAACTATAATAGGAATAAAAGATTGCACAAATGTCGAAGATGGTTCACAAGTTGAAGATGGCACAAATGTCGAATTAGGATCGCAGGTCAAGATATTTTCATCAAATTTAACATATCTTCAAATAATAATCTCATTAGAATGGGGTTGAAGAAGTTTGCAACCTTTGACATCTTCAGAATATCCAACAAAAATACATTTCTCACTTTTAGGTTGTAAATCTTTCCTTTTCTCATCAATAACATGAGCCCATGTTATACTACCAAATACATGGAAGTGGCTTACATCTAGCTTAATTTTATTCCATACTTTTTGATGCAACCCCCCTTCCCTCCTGGGGATTATGCAACCTCCTAGTCTTGGATCTTCAAATTCCTTGAACTGAATTGGTTCTTCAGGAATTCAACGGAACCTGAACAATCAATACACACAGGTCCCCTTGATGTCACCTGCAAGCTCGAACTCCCTGCAATTATGCTCTCTAGCACTTTAGCGACACCAATGTGTGAGTACTAGCCCTATGCTAGACTCTTTCTCTTGTATGACCACAGGCTGTGACCGTGGGCCAACTCTTCGTAACTTCGGGATTCGGAAATATCACGACCTCCGCCTTTGGTTCTTTCTGAAATACTTTCTCTCGAATTCGTGGATCTTTGCCATGTGTCTCCTTGGATCTGACAATCCATTATACTTCGGGTTTCGCAACTTCGCAAATATTTCACCCACTCCACACTCAAGTTCTCTAGAACTTTATCACCCAGATTTTCTAATTCACTTCCATGTGTCCTCCTCGCAGCCAACGGTTAGGATTTGCTTCACAACTTTGCAACTTCAGTGATCATGCTTCTCAACACGTTAAACACTCTGAACTCCAAAGTGTCTAAATGCCTCACGGCTAAACTTCATGCAACTTTCCCTAGATCTGATGGTCTGGAATGATCTCAGTCCCTCCTGGACGGATCTTTCTTGTTAATTTTCAGAAACCTTAAAGGGCTCCTCCCTTTGAATATTTCTTGTCGCTCTCCCTCCTGAGCTTGTTCCTCCTCTAACTTTTTCCTCCTTAGAATTCTCTCTTCGACTCTTAGCCAAAATTTCATCATGTGCACACCTTGCAATAGGTTTTCCTCCACGATTTAGCTTCTCTGTGGACAATTTTTGCTACTCCTCCTGAGATTCTAAGTCAAAAGACTTTATCACACACTCCTTGCAGAAAATATACGCTCTTTGTGTGCACAACTCCAAGTTACCTTCCTTGGACTTGCTTCTCCCCAAAACTCTAAACTTATTTAGAATGACTCCTTCGATACCCAGCTAAGTATCAAATATGTGCACACCTTGCGACCAACCTCCTTCAGCTTAATCTCTTGAAGAATGAATGTGCACTCCTTGCAGCAGTCCTTCCATGCTCTATTGTTCCCTCTAAACAATACAAAATTGAGTGAGGTTCCTCCTACCGGCACTCTCAAAATATATCTGTTGAACTTTCTGATTCAAAGCGAACTATGTCACACACACCTTGTGAACACTATGCACTCCTTGCACACATAAGTTTTTCATTATCTCTTCTAAGACTATGAGTTGAAATAGACTCTGGCAATGCACACCTTGCGAACACTATGCACACTTGCACTTGCTCATAGAAGAGAAACGATTGAAAATTATTTAAATCTTCACAAATTCATACATTCAACCATGTAAATGCATTCATAAACATAAGAACAAAAAATAACAAAGAATTGAAAATAAACAGAGAGTCTACCATTCATTCATTCAAATAGACACATCAACACCAGACATTTGGGACAATGATCCTCTGTTATATTCATTCAACTGA
The DNA here is from genome assembly GCA_000966675.3 of Picea glauca. NCBI lineage: Eukaryota > Viridiplantae > Streptophyta > Pinopsida > Pinales > Pinaceae > Picea > Picea glauca. Next base: position 148,614 of record JZKD02S1406190.1, on the reverse strand, counting down.
AAGTATACATGTGCTCATACACTCTAATAAGCTTCAGCAACTTCTACAACATATACAATAGATTCAGCACCCTATACAATGGATTCAGCAGCCTCTTCTAAGAAACAATACAAAGATTTATACAAGAGGGGATCTTCAAGCCTTTCCCTCCAACTACTCTAGAGCTATCCTATCAAAATAAAGGCTTTCAACTACTTAGGATTTATTACAATAGATATTTGTGATAGACAGATAAGATTGAACACATCGAATATGTACTGCACCTGGCTTCATTAAAAGAAAGTACATTCTCCAATAATCTCATGTGATCATCCAGCTCCACAACATTAAAGATGTTCTTTAATTAAAATCCTTTCAAAAGATTTGTGTGATACGTCTTATTTAAAATTTAAAATTCACTTCAAAATGTGTGTTAGGTGCTTAGTTGTCCTCCACTTGTTCTTTGTTGGTGATGCTCCTACATCACTTTTTTTGGCGTTATATATTTTAGAGCATTTGTGGGAGTGTGATTTACTATGTAATTTGCACAGTTAATGGCTTCCATCCAATAATGAAGACTTAATCTTTTAGATTGGATCATATAATTAGCCATTTCTTTCAATGTGTGATTATTTCTTTCATAAACATCATTTTGTTGTCATGTATATGGAACAGTATGTTTCATTTGAATACCATGTGTAGTGCAGTAACTTGAAAATTTATTATTCACATATTCTCCTCCATTATATGTTCTTAACCTTTGAATTTGATGTCCAGATTTTTTTTCTACAAGGACCTGGTAGGCCAAAAAAAATGTCAAACACTTTTCTCTTAAGTTTTAAGAAGTAAGCCCAAGTGCGTCTAGAGAAGTCATCAATGAAATTTAAGAAATGCTTGCACCTGGAGAAAGAAGGAGAATAAAGTGGACCACACAAATAATTATGAATAAGTTGCAAAGGGGTCGAGGCGTGCCAAGAGGCATGTTTGTCAAAAATGTCCCAATGATGTTTTCCAATAACACAACCGACACAAACACCATATCTGTAAGAAACAAGAGGAATACCAATCACCATGTGTTGATTACATATTCTCTACAATGAACGATAGTTTATATGACTAAACCACTCACGCCAAAGTTTGATCAAGTCATCGCTATGAGCAAAAAAAATTGATGGAAAAGATGATGACCCAAAGTTGACAAACTTGTACAACCTAGTAATATCATCAACAATTCGAGTTGTGAGCACATGCTTAGAATCTTTTAAATCCTTGATTACAACTTCATGAGGTGAAAACTCTATAGTTTAACCTTCACCTAAATGAGTGATTTGATGCATTGATAGACATTTGTAAGAAACATNTACATTTACAATGCTGAATTTATAGCTGAATTTCAGAGAAAGGAATGTACTGAGGCAGACCAAACTTACCCTGATTTAATCAAAGGCTGGTGGAGATGTCCATCAAAATTTAGGGTCAATACCCACGGAATTTATTTCACAACTTATTTGACTGAGTGCATGGTTTATGTAGCCATGATGTTGTGTAGACTCTTCTGCAAAATGAGTCCCTGTCATTTCCTCACAGAATGAGTGCCCTTTTTAGAGGAAGCATCAGAAGGATATAGTTTTAACTCGAGCAATATTTTATCTGATAACCTAGCCAAAGAGGTTTCAGATTACAAAGATGCAAGATCTCGAGGTCAACCAGTGGCCTTTTACATGTTGGCATACATCATGGATTTAATTTTCTTTACGAATCCATTCCCCCTGATGAATTGGAGTTGAAACATAACCTACCTCAAATCCATTCACGAGTATCACTCTGAGTTGTGGGAAGAAAACGCAAAAAAATCATTTTATGAAATATGTCATTTTGTAGTAATACCAATGCATAAAATGTTTTATGGCTGTGACCCTCCTTGCATTTATGAAATAGTCTCAGAAAACCTCAAGGCAATACCCAACTAGTTCATTGAAGAAAGCTTCTCCTACATCAGGGTTTATGGGTGCTCAATCTCCCCCCCCCCATGCACTTCCAAAATTCCTCCCAAACAGACTGGTGTGTAGGGAAGTAGCACACCAAATAGTGAAAGGCAATATCATAATAGAGCTAAAGGTGGCTCAAAATAAGTCCTGACCAATCTTCCCTGTGCACATTGGGAAATTGTCATTACAAAACTTGGGCCATTCTAAGGTGGAAGTAGAAGCACTCGAAGAAGTCAAATTGGTAAATATTGAGCACAAAAAGCACTACCCTTATCAACTAGTGAACAAACACCTGATACACTACGGTATGAAAGCTTATGAACACGAAAAGTCTACTTATGATGATATGTTCAAAGAGGTCAAAACCTACGAGGAGGTATTAAACAGAGTACGGGCATTATCACCCGACTTACAGACCAGTTTTATGACTTTCCAAAGTCACAGGCGAAGCTGTTTACCAAAGATATTGCAAGGTGAATCCACAACTCCCCCTCCAGAGTAGGAAGAGCCTCCCTCAGGTTTTGAATCAGAGCTACAGGATAAAGAAAATACAAAGGAAAATCCGAAGGAGACTGAAATGCCTTCACAAAAAATAGAAGTTCCATAGACCGAGAACTCGGAGTCGGGGAAAGGAAGATAATTGGAAGCATCCCCAGAAATTCCTGGGAACTTTCCAAAAAAAGTAGGAGGAATGGCATCGACAGAGCTTGGAATCCCTATTACTTTTTTGACCCCTTTGCATTCTACTTACGGAAACCCACAGATGAAAGCTCTATATGTTAGTGATCTTGAACCTATTTCTAGAGACAAGGTTCCTTCATTCGATTATTTTTTCAGCAAAAAGAGGAGGGCTATCTTGAAACAGGAAATGCATCGAAGAGGAGACACGGTGATAAAAAAGCATAAGATCATCATAGATGGACAAAATATTGAAGAAGGGGATTTCACTACAAAAATAGCAGGCACAATGGGAGCCTTCGCAACAGCAAATTTATACTCTGTAGATAACTTGAGGATTAGTTTACAACAGAAAGATCAAATGATAGCCCAACTACAAAGTCAATTAAAGGAGACTAAAAGAAATATCAGTTAGGAAATAAACAAAGGGTTAGAGCGAGCCAGAGTCAGTGACATACAGGAGATTCAAATACTAAAAGCCAGCTTAAATGAAGCAAACCTGAAGATACAGGTCAGTCAAGGACAAGTCCTACATCAAGAAGAAATGAATAAACAATTACAAAGTAAGATAAATTCAATCCAAAATCAAGTGGTATAGATGGAAACTTTCCAAGCCCAGGTGTTGGAAATACATGCAAAAATAGAAAAAGAGCAACAAGGAGTGATCTCTAAGCTAGAAATTATTCAGAATTACTTTTAGGAGGCACGAAAATCCTTTGATAGTATTCTCTTAAAAGAAAAAGAAGCAAAGTAGCTTGAACCACTTTTCAGAAGGCAGTATCTCTTTCAGCAAAAGAGGAAGTCGGAAAAATTCAAAAGCTATTTGTTTCAGAGAAGATTAAAGGGGATATAATACTCAAGGTATGGGAGGAAAACCTTGTCGAAAACAAGAGAATAACCAAAGAGGTTAATGATGATTGCCAAGAAATTTTCGACCTTCTAGACAAAGCTTCATTGAACATTGGAAGAGACGATTGTCCTGGGTTGCTAGGAGAAATTAACATTGGAAAGCATCAGTTAAGTTTCAAGGATAATCTGGACGAAATTCAAATAGAAATCTCACAAATAAAGGTGATTGATGTCACACAAATTAATAGATGGATGGTGAAGCCGAATTTAAAGTTACAAACTATTGAGTTTACAAGAAAGATAATTGAAGATCGTCTACCATAATTACAGAGAAAGTTCTTCCTGTTTGAGGAAAAATATATTCCAAAGGATCCTAGAGTTTTGGTGTAGTTCCTGGGGAACTGTATTCGTTGTCTCAAAACAGAAGAAGGAAGTTCATCAACAAAGAAATAAAGTACTATTTTGAAAGTTTTCATCACCAAAATAATGAAGAAGATAAAGATAGAAATGTAAACAATTCAACATTGCACATTTATGTAACCGTTGGACTTCGGAAGTTAGTTAATAACCAAAAGAAAAAGAATTTGGTGATCATGTATAAATATAATTTCACAAGATTGGAAAAAGGCTTTTTGTTTTGGAGCTAATTGTATTAGAAGTTTTGTTTTTATTTACAGCGATAAAGATAATGCAAAAGAGATTCTGAATCCTGTCAACTTGAAGTTATGTGTCCCTATACTTTGTTTTCAACATCTTTCTTTTCATGTCTTTCTAACGAATGAGCAGCTATAGTTTAGCACAAACTTCTACTATAGTTTGAATTTATTTGATTATCTAATCATTTACAAATTTTCCTCTGTGATTGCTATCAGCAGTTTCAAGACCTGTAGGTCATTTGGATGGTTACATTTTGTACTTCATTAGAAATTTCATTTTTCTTCCCTTCTCCTGTTATGATATGAGATTATTTCATGATTAAAGCCTCATATTTTCAACAGCATTACGTTTTTCTTATTCCATCATCCTCAACGTTCCTAATTATTTCAAGTACAGGAAATGGCCTTTACTGTTGTTGTATTATTATTTTAAATAAAATAAAAAAAATCCTTTTTCTTTTTATCTTTCAAAACAGAAGTAACAAATCTTTGACATTTTATAATTTAATAAAGTTTTACCCCTCATTATTATCCCAAATAATAGATAGCCTAACATAGAACCCGGCCTTCTAGATCAAACTAGCATTGCTTTGAACTTATTTAATACCATCCTACAAACAACAAATACTCAGGTCGAGTTAGAACGTTCATGGGAAGTTATTGAAAGAGATATCAGCATCTGGAAGCTAAATAGAGGCAGTTGAGGAATCAACTCTGATTTACCCTTCACAATTGATATTTTTCCCCTTAACTCTCTCTATCTTTTTAGATGCCTTGATGGTATACTTTAGAGCCTTAAAGTATAAACTCAAGAACAACATCTTTTTGGCACCATTGTTGAGGACGAAGAAACGAATCTTTTCCCTGGGAAGAATGACATTGACACTTTCTTTCTTTGATAGTGAACAAAGATCAAAAAACCTTCTAAGGCTACTTTCATCTTTCACTTGGTGACTCCATGATAAGTAAACTAGGTTTTAGCCAAAAGAACACCAGAAAGAACCCAGACAACAAGTAGACCTCTCCAATTTCGGATCCAGAAAAGATTTTAAAATCACGAAAATACCTTAGGAAAATCATTTCGCCCATACATACTATTTTTCAACCTGATTCTACACAATCGAACGTTAAGGAAATACTTGAGAGATCCCTCTCACTCCCCCTTTCAACCAATATGTTCTCTTTTCCTGAAGTATATACCCCTACTACCCAGTACTCTAACAAATGCCCTGTATATCTTGATTCAATCCCCGTTGATTCTCAGATATATTCATCTTATGAGTCTGGAGAAACAAGCTCTTTTCTTCTGGGACCTTCTTTCTCTAATTCCCTATGCCTTGATAATCAGTTCCCCACAACCTTTATGTCACATTCAAGAACAACTTAAAATATACCAATCTTTTGTGAGCCTTCTCCTCATACACTCTGATTTTCAGCCCAAATCCATCAATGGTTGCACACAAAGGTGCGGGAGCCGAAGGCGGTGCCGCAGGTGGTACCAGAGTAGGAGCAGTAGGCAGCCAAGTAACACTCCCTGGAATCTTTGCTAAGGTGGCTACCAAATATGCCCCCCTTTTCCTCCTCGTCCCCCTACACGACCTTCCCGAAAATTACATGAAAAGTCTTCCCAAATTCAAAGGGGAAAGAGATTTAACCACACAAGAACACATCAATTTCTTTGACCAATTTGATGACATCCTTGGAATCGAGCACGAATATGTTTATTCTAGACTCCTCGTTCAGAATTTCAGAGGATAGGTGAGGACCTGGTTCCGAGATTTGGCAGCGAGATTTGTAAGGTCTTACGAAGAACTTGAAAACTCTTTTATCATACAATGGGGAGAAAGGAGAGATCACCTCTATTACCTAACTGAATTTGGGGCTCTCAGGAAGAAAAGCTCAGAATCGATTCTTGATTTCACTCAAATATTTAACAAGAAGTATAATAATATCCCAGTCGAGGTCAAACCTTCTTAACCTGTAGTGAAAGTAACTTTCGCTGGAGCCTTTGACCCCGATTTTTCTCTATTATTAAGAGAAAGGAGATCAATAGATCTCACTAAGATGCAAGATGATTCCCTAGAAATTGAATCGAACATGATGGCATCAGGAAAACTATAAGCCAAAGTAGAAACCGCGAACAAAGATAATAGAAAATTCAAAGAGCAAGGTGGATCCTCTGGACCGGGGAAATCCTCGGGAGATAAAATAGATGAGATGGCTAGGGTAATTAGAGATATGTCAAATAATATCTCAAAAATGGAGCTTGATAAACCAAAAAAAGATCATTTTGCTAGGAAATATTTCATAAGGAATCTTGATCCTCAAGCCCCACAAAGGCAGATTAAGAGTGAGGATCAAAAAATCTCAACCCCCTTCAAGAGTGAAAACTTCATTGGAGAGGAAGACTTAGAAGATTTTGAAGAGTTAGATGAGGATATAAATAATCTTGGTGATGATAGTAAATCACCCTATTTATCGAGNTACATTTACAATGCTGAATTTATAGCTGAATTTCAGAGAAAGGAATGTACTGAGGCAGACCAAACTTACCCTGATTTAATCAAAGGCTGGTGGAGATGTCCATCAAAATTTAGGGTCAATACCCACGGAATTTATTTCACAACTTATTTGACTGAGTGCATGGTTTATGTAGCCATGATGTTGTGTAGACTCTTCTGCAAAATGAGTCCCTGTCATTTCCTCACAGAATGAGTGCCCTTTTTAGAGGAAGCATCAGAAGGATATAGTTTTAACTCGAGCAATATTTTATCTGATAACCTAGCCAAAGAGGTTTCAGATTACAAAGATGCAAGATCTCGAGGTCAACCAGTGGCCTTTTACATGTTGGCATACATCATGGATTTAATTTTCTTTACGAATCCATTCCCCCTGATGAATTGGAGTTGAAACATAACCTACCTCAAATCCATTCACGAGTATCACTCTGAGTTGTGGGAAGAAAACGCAAAAAAATCATTTTATGAAATATGTCATTTTGTAGTAATACCAATGCATAAAATGTTTTATGGCTGTGACCCTCCTTGCATTTATGAAATAGTCTCAGAAAACCTCAAGGCAATACCCAACTAGTTCATTGAAGAAAGCTTCTCCTACATCAGGGTTTATGGGTGCTCAATCTCCCCCCCCCCATGCACTTCCAAAATTCCTCCCAAACAGACTGGTGTGTAGGGAAGTAGCACACCAAATAGTGAAAGGCAATATCATAATAGAGCTAAAGGTGGCTCAAAATAAGTCCTGACCAATCTTCCCTGTGCACATTGGGAAATTGTCATTACAAAACTTGGGCCATTCTAAGGTGGAAGTAGAAGCACTCGAAGAAGTCAAATTGGTAAATATTGAGCACAAAAAGCACTACCCTTATCAACTAGTGAACAAACACCTGATACACTACGGTATGAAAGCTTATGAACACGAAAAGTCTACTTATGATGATATGTTCAAAGAGGTCAAAACCTACGAGGAGGTATTAAACAGAGTACGGGCATTATCACCCGACTTACAGACCAGTTTTATGACTTTCCAAAGTCACAGGCGAAGCTGTTTACCAAAGATATTGCAAGGTGAATCCACAACTCCCCCTCCAGAGTAGGAAGAGCCTCCCTCAGGTTTTGAATCAGAGCTACAGGATAAAGAAAATACAAAGGAAAATCCGAAGGAGACTGAAATGCCTTCACAAAAAATAGAAGTTCCATAGACCGAGAACTCGGAGTCGGGGAAAGGAAGATAATTGGAAGCATCCCCAGAAATTCCTGGGAACTTTCCAAAAAAAGTAGGAGGAATGGCATCGACAGAGCTTGGAATCCCTATTACTTTTTTGACCCCTTTGCATTCTACTTACGGAAACCCACAGATGAAAGCTCTATATGTTAGTGATCTTGAACCTATTTCTAGAGACAAGGTTCCTTCATTCGATTATTTTTTCAGCAAAAAGAGGAGGGCTATCTTGAAACAGGAAATGCATCGAAGAGGAGACACGGTGATAAAAAAGCATAAGATCATCATAGATGGACAAAATATTGAAGAAGGGGATTTCACTACAAAAATAGCAGGCACAATGGGAGCCTTCGCAACAGCAAATTTATACTCTGTAGATAACTTGAGGATTAGTTTACAACAGAAAGATCAAATGATAGCCCAACTACAAAGTCAATTAAAGGAGACTAAAAGAAATATCAGTTAGGAAATAAACAAAGGGTTAGAGCGAGCCAGAGTCAGTGACATACAGGAGATTCAAATACTAAAAGCCAGCTTAAATGAAGCAAACCTGAAGATACAGGTCAGTCAAGGACAAGTCCTACATCAAGAAGAAATGAATAAACAATTACAAAGTAAGATAAATTCAATCCAAAATCAAGTGGTATAGATGGAAACTTTCCAAGCCCAGGTGTTGGAAATACATGCAAAAATAGAAAAAGAGCAACAAGGAGTGATCTCTAAGCTAGAAATTATTCAGAATTACTTTTAGGAGGCACGAAAATCCTTTGATAGTATTCTCTTAAAAGAAAAAGAAGCAAAGTAGCTTGAACCACTTTTCAGAAGGCAGTATCTCTTTCAGCAAAAGAGGAAGTCGGAAAAATTCAAAAGCTATTTGTTTCAGAGAAGATTAAAGGGGATATAATACTCAAGGTATGGGAGGAAAACCTTGTCGAAAACAAGAGAATAACCAAAGAGGTTAATGATGATTGCCAAGGAATTTTCGACCTTCTAGACAAAGCTTCATTGAACATTGGAAGAGACGATTGTCCTGGGTTGTTAGGAGAAATTAACATTGGAAAGCATCAGTTAAGTTTCAAGGAGAATTTGGATGAAATTCAAATAGAAATCTCACAAATAAAGGTGATTGATATCACACAAATTAATAGATGGATGGTGAAACCGAATTTAAAGTTACAAACTATTGAGTTTACAAGAAAGATAATTGAAGATCGTCTACCATAATTACAGAGAAATTTCTTCCTGTTTGAGGCAAAAGATATTCCAAAGGATCCTAGAGTTTTGGTGTAGTTCCTAGGGAACTGTATTCGCTGTCTCAAAACAGAAGAAGGAAGTTCATCAACAAAGAAATAAAGTACTATTTTGAAAGTTTTCATCACCAAAATAATGAAGAAGATAAAGATAGAAATGTAAACAGTTCAACATTGCACATTTATGTAACCGTTGGCCTTCGGAAGTTAGTTAATAATCAACAGAAAAAGAATTTTGTGATCATGTATAAATATAATTTCACAAGATTGGAAAAAGGCTTTTTGTTTTGGAGCTGATTGTATTAGAAGTTTTGTTTTTATTTACAGCGATAAAGATAATGCAAAAGAGATTCTGAATCCTGTCAACTTGAAGTTATGTGTCCCTATACTTTGTTTTCAACATTTTTCTTTTCATGTCTTTCTAACGAATGAGCAGCTATAGTTTAGCACAAACTTCTACTATAGTTTGAATTTATTTGATTATCTAATCATTTACAAATTTTCCTCTGTGATTGCTATCAGCAGTTTCAAGACCTGTAGGTCATTTGGATGGTTACATTTTGTACTTCATTAGAAATTTCATTTTTCTTCCCTTCTCCTGTTATGATATGAGATTATTTCATGATTAAAGCCTCATATTTTCAACAGCATTACGTTTTTCTTATTCCATCATCCTCAACGTTCCTAATTATTTCAAGTACAGGAAATGGCCTTTACTGTTGTTGTATTATTATTTTAAATAAAATAAAAAAAATCCTTTTTCTTTTTATCTTTCAAAACAGAAGTAACAAATCTTTGACATTTTATAATTTAATAAAGTTTTACCCCTCATTATTATCCCAAATAATAGATAGCCTAACATAGAACCCGGCCTTCTAGATCAAACTAGCATTGCTTTGAACTTATTTAATACCATCCTACAAACAACAAATACTCAGGTCGAGTTAGAACGTTCATGGGAAGTTATTGAAAGAGATATCAGCATCTGGAAGCTAAATAGAGGCAGTTGAGGAATCAACTCTGATTTACCCTTCACAATTGATATTTTTCCCCTTAACTCTCTCTATCTTTTTAGATGCCTTGATGGTATACTTTAGAGCCTTAAAGTATAAACTCAAGAACAACATCTTTTTGGCACCATTGTTGAGGACGAAGAAACGAATCTTTTCCCTGGGAAGAATGACATTGACACTTTCTTTCTTTGATAGTGAACAAAGATCAAAAAACCTTCTAAGGCTACTTTCATCTTTCACTTGGTGACTCCATGATAAGTAAACTAGGTTTTAGCCAAAAGAACACCAGAAAGAACCCAGACAACAAGTAGACCTCTCCAATTTCGGATCCAGAAAAGATTTTAAAATCACGAAAATACCTTAGGAAAATCATTTCGCCCATACATACTATTTTTCAACCTGATTCTACACAATCGAACGTTAAGGAAATACTTGAGAGATCCCTCTCACTCCCCCTTTCAACCAATATGTTCTCTTTTCCTGAAGTATATACCCCTACTACCCAGTACTCTAACAAATGCCCTGTATATCTTGATTCAATCCCCGTTGATTCTCAGATATATTCATCTTATGAGTCTGGAGAAACAAGCTCTTTTCTTCTGGGACCTTCTTTCTCTAATTCCCTATGCCTTGATAATCAGTTCCCCACAACCTTTATGTCACATTCAAGAACAACTTAAAATATACCAATCTTTTGTGAGCCTTCTCCTCATACACTCTGATTTTCAGCCCAAATCCATCAATGGTTGCACACAAAGGTGCGGGAGCCGAAGGCGGTGCCGCAGGTGGTACCAGAGTAGGAGCAGTAGGCAGCCAAGTAACACTCCCTGGAATCTTTGCTAAGGTGGCTACCAAATATGCCCCCCTTTTCCTCCTCGTCCCCCTACACGACCTTCCCGAAAATTACATGAAAAGTCTTCCCAAATTCAAAGGGGAAAGAGATTTAACCACACAAGAACACATCAATTTCTTTGACCAATTTGATGACATCCTTGGAATCGAGCACGAATATGTTTATTCTAGACTCCTCGTTCAGAATTTCAGAGGATAGGTGAGGACCTGGTTCCGAGATTTGGCAGCGAGATTTGTAAGGTCTTACGAAGAACTTGAAAACTCTTTTATCATACAATGGGGAGAAAGGAGAGATCACCTCTATTACCTAACTGAATTTGGGGCTCTCAGGAAGAAAAGCTCAGAATCGATTCTTGATTTCACTCAAATATTTAACAAGAAGTATAATAATATCCCAGTCGAGGTCAAACCTTCTTAACCTGTAGTGAAAGTAACTTTCGCTGGAGCCTTTGACCCCGATTTTTCTCTATTATTAAGAGAAAGGAGATCAATAGATCTCACTAAGATGCAAGATGATTCCCTAGAAATTGAATCGAACATGATGGCATCAGGAAAACTATAAGCCAAAGTAGAAACCGCGAACAAAGATAATAGAAAATTCAAAGAGCAAGGTGGATCCTCTGGACCGGGGAAATCCTCGGGAGATAAAATAGATGAGATGGCTAGGGTAATTAGAGATATGTCAAATAATATCTCAAAAATGGAGCTTGATAAACCAAAAAAAGATCATTTTGCTAGGAAATATTTCATAAGGAATCTTGATCCTCAAGCCCCACAAAGGCAGATTAAGAGTGAGGATCAAAAAATCTCAACCCCCTTCAAGAGTGAAAACTTCATTGGAGAGGAAGACTTAGAAGATTTTGAAGAGTTAGATGAGGATATAAATAATCTTGGTGATGATAGTAAATCACCCTATTTATCGAGACAAGATTATGAAAAATATTTAAATAAAGAAAATAGATTGGAAGACGATGTAAGCAACAATACTTCTAAATATTTGACCTATCAAGGTATTGCAGATGATATAATAGCTAAACTATCTCATAAATACAATTTAAGACCTAGAAACAAGAGCCTTCCAACCGCCCCAACGAAAAATATCATGCCAAGGGGCGAAACTGACGAAGCGGCTCCAAAGGCTACTGAGAAGCAAACTGCAAAAACCAACACCTCTAACACACAACCTGTCAAGACAAATTCACTAGGAACACCTGCCATGAAAACATAGGTCCTTGTGAGTGAAACCAAATCCACACCACAGCAAGCTGAAAAGAAAGGAACGGAGGCCCAAAACACAGAGAGTTACAAGGCCTTGGGAAATTTTAGTTTGGAAAACAAAATGAACAAAATCAAGATTCCTATACCTCTTTTTGAGCTGGAAAAAATCCCCATATACAGAAAACAAATTGCCAAGATGATTAGTTTTTCAGAAAAAGAAAGCCAAGCCGATGTCATTAACTTAGAAGATGACAAGCCGAAAATAGTTTTTGGTCCACATTTCGAAGGCGCCAAAGACATTGTTTCCCCCTTCTATATCACGTTAACCTTGTTCAACCACCTACTCCATAACTGCATGTTTGATTCTAGAGCATCCGACAATGTAATGACTAAATCCATTATGGATAAATTGGGTCTCAAAATCACTAGGCCTTATGGAGATTTATATTCATTCAATTCAAGAAAAGTTAAATGTATAGGCATGATTAAAGACTTGGTGGTAAATCTAGCACAAATACCTACAAAAAGCATTCTAATGGACCTGTTGGTTGCTAATATCCCTCTAAAATATGGTATGCTATTATCCAAGTCCTAGGGTGCCAAGCTTGGAGGATCTCTCCAGCTTGACATGACATATGCTACGATTCCAATTTTTGGAGGATAGTTCACGCGCCTACACAGAGAAACCAGGTTGGAATTCACAGTAAGTGATCCGCACAACCTGAATAACCACCCTGTATATATTGCAGATCAAGATTTCGGTAATTGTATTTTATCCATTAATGATGATATTGATTTAGGTATAGATGAAAGTTGTACAAAAGAAAAAACAGAAAAAGAAAAAATTTAAAAAGATGTATATAGCACTGGTGTGTGG
>JZKD02S1406190.1:87719-101790 GCA_000966675.3 Picea glauca | reverse complement strand
GGTCATAAAGTTTTTATCTCTAAGACTAAAACTTTTCTTTTCCGGGATTCAAATTTTCATAAGGTATAACCCTCGCTATTAGTTCCAAAAGCCCGGTACCGAAATCCCAAAATGGATTTATTTTTTAATAATAAAAGGTAGAAAACTCAATTGTTTTAAAGTCTCGACGCACATTATGTAAAGTAATTTTAATCACGATAAATTAAAACCCTAAAGGAGTTAATTAACAATCTTTTAACCTTTCGGGATTCGAGTTCACTCAGAGCAATATGTTTTCAATACATATCGAATCGTGAAATCTCGATCCCCGATTTCTCAAAAAAAAAATGGAAGTTAGTTATTGATCCTAATTAATTAAATTACTAATACCAAAGTTAAGGCTTAAACTAATCTCATCGTGATTTCGGATTCGAGGTTTAATGGTGACATACCTCGTGTAAGAAAGATCCCTAAAACCTCGAAATGCGAAGTCCTAACTCAATACCAAAGCTAAGGCCTAAACTAATCTCATCGCGATTTCGAGAATCGGGGTTTAGTGGTGACATACCTCATGTAAGAAAGATCCCTGAAACCTCGAAACGTGAAATCATGACTCAAAATCAATGTTTAAAATGAAAAAACTTCATTTTAAAAACACAATTAATGGTAATTAAACTTCTTAGGTATTTTCATTTTCCGGGTTCCATTGAACAAGATCTTTCGAATTTAGAATTCAGAATTGCCAAAATACAGCCATATTAATAATGGATAGCTGGTGATTTATGTGATGCAAATGTGTATCTCAGAAATATTCTCTTCATTAAAGGAATTAAGTTATTGGCAGTTGCATCAGTACTTTTACCATAAAATGAGTTAAAGGAAAATTAAAGGTCTATGTTTTGAACCTTATTCTTGTTCTTTCTATCAGGAGTAAGTCACATCCAGCCAAGCTTATACACCTCTCTTATGTGACAAGTTTTCATTCCAATATGAAAGTTATGGCACCAAAGAAGGCACCCAAGAAGAGTGAAGATACAACTGAGATTTGCAGCCCAGAGGGAGATGTCATATCTGACACCACGCCACATGCTATCGAATTGATCAAATCCTAGAGACAAATCTATGAAATTCTGGACTACAAGATAAAAAAATTCCCCTCGTGATTCCAAGAATCACCTTCAGGACATAGCAGAATCAGAACTTTGCAAGATTACAGCACACCCACGGCTCATGGCATACAATGACATGATCAGTTTGGCTTTAGAGAAGATTGATATTCCAACGAGAAACATTTTAAACGATCAAGCGTTCATTATAGGCTCATTCAGACCTGAACACATCTAAGCAATGTACAAACTCTCACCCAATCCTAAATACATTTACAATGTCGAATTTATAGTTGAATTTCAGAGAAAGGAATGTACTGAGGCAGACCAAACTTACCCTAATTTAATCAAAGGTTGGTGGAGATGTCCATCAAAATTTAGGGCCGATACCCGTGGAATTTATTCCACAACTTATTTGAATGAGTACATGGTTTATGTAGCCATGATGTTGTGCAGACTCTTCGGAAAAAAGAGTCCCTATCATTTCCCTGCAGAATGGGTGCCCTTTTTAGAGGAAGCATCAGAAGGATATAGTTTTAACTGGAGGAAGATTTTATCCGATAACCTAGCCAAAGAGGTTTCAGATTACAAAGCTGCAAGATCCTAAGGTCAACCAGTGGCCTTTTACATGTCGACATACATCATGGACGCAAATTTTTTATGACTCCATTCCCCCTGATGAATTGGAGCTGGAACATAACCTACCTCGAACCCATTCATGAGTAACACTCTGATCTATGGGAAGATAATGCAAAAAATTCATTTTACGAAATCTATCATTTCATATCAATACCAATGCATAAAATGTTTTATGGTTGTGACCCTCCTCTCATTTCTGAAATAGTCTCAGAAAACCTCAAGGAAATAACCGACTGGTTCATTGAAGAAATATTCTCCTACATCAGTGTTTATGGGTGCTCAATCCCCCCTCATGCGCTTCCAAAATTCCTCTCGGACAGACTGATGTGTAGGGAATTAGCACACCAAATAGTGAAAGGTGGTATCAGAATAGAGCTAAAGGCAACTCAAAAGAAGTCCTGGCCAATCTTCCCTGTGCAGATCGATAAATTTTCATTACAAAACTTGGGCCATTCCAAGGTGGAAGCAAAAGCACTCGAAGAAGTCAAATTGGTAAATATTGAGCACAAAAAGCATGACCCTTATCAACTAGTGAACAAACATCTGATACACTGCGGTATGAAATCTTATGAACACGAAAAGTCTACTTATGATGAGAACTAGTTTACAACATAAAGATCAAATGATAGCCCAACTACAGATTCAATTAAAGGAGACTAAAATAAATATCAATCACGAAATAAACAAAGGGTTAGAGCGAGCCAGAGTCAGTGACATATAGGAGATTCAAATACTAAAAGCCAACTTAAATGAAGCGAACCTGAAGATACAGGTCAGTCAAGGAAAAGTCCTACATCAGGAAGAAATGAATAAACAATTACAAAGTAAGATAAATTTAATCCAAAATCAAGTGGTAGAGATGGAAACTTTCCAAGCCCAGGTGTTGGAAATACATGCAAAAATAGAAAAAGAGAAACAAGGAGTGATCTCTAAGCTAGAAATTATTCAGAATTACTTTCAGGAGGCAAGCAAATCATTTGATAGTATTCTCTTAAAAGAGAAAGAAGCAAAAGTAGCCCGAAGCACATTTCAAAAGGCAGTAGCTCTTCCAACAAAAGAGGAAGTCAGAAAAATTCAAAAGCTATCTGTTTCAGAGCAAATTAAAGGGGATATAATACTCAAGGTATGGGAGGCAAACCTTGCTGAAAACAAGAGAATAACCAAAGAGGTTAATATTGATTGCCAAGGAATTTTTGACCTTCTAGACAAAGCTTCATTGAACATTGGAAGAGATGATTGTCCTGGGTTGTTAGGAAAAATTAACATTGGAAAGCATCAGCTAAGTTTCAAGGAGAATCTGGATGAAATTCAAATAGAAATCTCACAAATAAAGGTAATTGATGTCACACAAATTAATATATGGATGGTGAAGCCGAATTTAAAGTTACAAACTATTGAGTTTACAAGAAATATAATTGAAGATCGTCTACCAGAATTACAGAGAAAGTTCTTCCTATTTGAGGCGAAAGATATTCCAGAGGCTCCTAGAGTTTTGGCGCAGTTCCTGGGGAAATGTATTCATTGTCTCAAAACATAAGAAGGAAGTTCATCAACAAAGAAATAAAGTACTATTTTGAAAGTTTGCATCACCAAAATAATGAAGAAGATAAAGATAGAAATGTAAACGGTTCAACATTGCACATTTATGTAACCGTTGGCCTTCAGAAGTTAGTTAATTACCTACAGAAAAAGAATTTGGTGATCATGTATAAATATAATTTCACAAGACTGGAAAAGGGCTTTTTGTTTTGGAGCCGATTGTATTAGAAGTTTTTTTTTTATTTACAGCGATAAAGTTAATGCAGAAGAGATTCTGAATTCTGTCAACTTGAAGTTATGTGTCCCTATACTTTGTTTTCAACATCTTTATTTTCATGTCTTTCTAATGAATGAGCAGCTATAGTTTAGCACAAACTTCTACTATAGTTTGAATGTATTTGATTATCTAATCTAATCATTTACAGATTTTCCTTTGTGATTTCTATCAACAGTTTCAAGACCTGTAGGTCATTTGGATGGTTACATTTTGTACTTCATTAGAAATTTTGTTTTTCTTCCCTTCTCCTATTATGATATGAGATTATTTCATTATTAAAGCCTCATATTTTCAACAGCATTACGTTTTTCTTATTCCATCATCCTCAATGTTCCTAATTATTTCAAGTACAAGAAATGGCCTTTACTGTTGTTGTGTTATTATTTTAAATAATAATAAAATAAAAAAACTCCTTTTTCTTTTTATCTTTCAAAACCGAAGTAACAAATATTTGAACATTTTATAATTTAATAAATTTTTACCCCTCATGACTATCCCCAATAATAAACATCCTAACATAGAAACCGAACTTATAGACCAAACTAGCATTGCTTTGAACTTATTTAATACCATCCTACAAATAGCAAATACTCAGGTCGAGTTAGAACGTTCATGGGTAGTTATCGAGAGAGATATCAGCATCCAAGAACAATGGGAAGCTAGACAGAGGCAGTTGAGGAATCAAATCTAATTTACCCTTCACAATTGATATTTTTCCCCTTAATTCTCTCTGTCTTTTCAAATGCCTTGACGGTATACTTTAGAGCCTTAAAGTACAAACTCAAGAACAATAGCTTCTAAGGCTTCCATATTTTTAAAACATTTAGACTCCACCTGACCATATTTCCCACAAAAGTTGCAATGTTTGTTGGTATTCTTACTTTTGGATTTTTCACATTTGTCACCATTAGGAGAAGAAGTTGGAAGAGAGGGTTTGGGACCCTTATTTTGTTTGTTGTTATGGTGAGGATGTTACCTATTGGAATTCTTAGATTTATCTTTCTATTGGACTACTAAGGCTTTGTTGGATGTACCTTCAATGCTAATCAATCCAAGTTGCACAAGCTTATCTTGGTCTTGAATCAAAGCATTAAAAAAAAACTCAAGAGAGGGTTGTTTATAAGAACTCCATAGAGCTTCTCTAGTGGCATAAAAGGTAGATACAAAAANAAACTTGGGCCATTCCAAGGTGGAAGCAAAAGCACTCGAAGAAGTCAAATTGGTAAATATTGAGCACAAAAAGCATGACCCTTATCAACTAGTGAACAAACATCTGATACACTGCAGTATGAAAGCTTATGAACACAAAAAGTCTACTTATGATGAGAACTAGTTTACAACATAAAGATCAAATGATAGCCCAACTACAGATTCAATTAAAGGAGACTAAAATAAATATCAATCAGGAAATAAACAAAGGGTTAGAGCGAGACAGAGTCAGTGACATACAAGAGATTCAAATACTAAAAGCCAACTTAAATGAAGCGAACCTGAAGATACAGGTCAGTCAAGGAAAAGTCCTACATCAGGAAGAAATGAATAAACAATTACAAAGTAAGATAAATTCAATCCAAAATCAAGTGGTAGAGATGGAAACTTTCCAAGCCCAGGTGTTGGAAATACATGCAAAAATAGAAAAATAGCAACAAGGAGTGATCTCTAAGCTAGAAATTATTCAGAATTACTTTCAGGAGGCAAGCAAATCATTTTATAGTGTTCTCTTAAAAGAGAAAGAAGCAAAAGTAGCCCGAAGCACATTTCAAAAGGCAGTAGCTCTTCCAGCAAAAGAGGAAGTCAGAAAAATTCAAAAGCTATATGTTTCAGAGAAAATTAAAGGGGATATAATACTCAAGGTATGGGAGGCAAACCTTGCTGAAAACAAGAGAATAACCAAAGAGGTTAATATTGATTTCCAAGGAATTTTTGACCTTCTAGACAAAGCTTCATTGAACATTGGAAGAGATGATTGTCCTGGGTTGTTAGGAAAAATTAACATTGGAAAGCATCAGCTAAGTTTCAAGTAGAATCTGGATGAAATTCAAATAGAAATCTCACAAATAAAGGTAATTGATGTCACACAAATTAATATATGGATGGTGAAGCCGAATTTAAAGTTACAAACTATTGAGTTTACAAGAAATATAATTGAAGATCGTCTACCAGAATTACAGAGAAAGTTCTTCCTATTTGAGGCGAAAGATATTCCAGAGGCTCCTAGAGTTTTGGCGCAGTTCCTGGGGAAATGTATTCATTGTCTCAAAACATAAGAAGGAAGTTCATCAACAAAGAAATAAAGTACTATTTTGAAAGTTTGCATCACCAAAATAATGAAGAAGATAAAGATAGAAATGTAAACGGTTCAACATTGCACATTTATGTAACCGTTGGCCTTCAGAAGTTAGTTAATTACCTACAGAAAAAGAATTTGGTGATCATGTATAAATATAATTTCACAAGACTGGAAAAGGGCTTTTTGTTTTGGAGCCGATTGTATTAGAAGTTTTTTTTTTATTTACAGCGATAAAGTTAATGCAGAAGAGATTCTGAATTCTGTCAACTTGAAGTTATGTGTCCCTATACTTTGTTTTCAACATCTTTATTTTCATGTCTTTCTAATGAATGAGCAGCTATAGTTTAGCACAAACTTCTACTATAGTTTGAATGTATTTGATTATCTAATCTAATCATTTACAGATTTTCCTTTGTGATTTCTATCAACAGTTTCAAGACCTGTAGGTCATTTGGATGGTTACATTTTGTACTTCATTAGAAATTTTGTTTTTCTTCCCTTCTCCTATTATGATATGAGATTATTTCATTATTAAAGCCTCATATTTTCAACAGCATTACGTTTTTCTTATTCCATCATCCTCAATGTTCCTAATTATTTCAAGTACAAGAAATGGCCTTTACTGTTGTTGTGTTATTATTTTAAATAATAATAAAATAAAAAAACTCCTTTTTCTTTTTATCTTTCAAAACCGAAGTAACAAATATTTGAACATTTTATAATTTAATAAATTTTTACCCCTCATGACTATCCCCAATAATAAACATCCTAACATAGAAACCGAACTTATAGACCAAACTAGCATTGCTTTGAACTTATTTAATACCATCCTACAAATAGCAAATACTCAGGTCGAGTTAGAACGTTCATGGGTAGTTATCGAGAGAGATATCAGCATCCAAGAACAATGGGAAGCTAGACAGAGGCAGTTGAGGAATCAAATCTAATTTACCCTTCACAATTGATATTTTTCCCCTTAATTCTCTCTGTCTTTTCAAATGCCTTGACGGTATACTTTAGAGCCTTAAAGTACAAACTCAAGAACAATAGCTTCTAAGGCTTCCATATTTTTAAAACATTTAGACTCCACCTGACCATATTTCCCACAAAAGTTGCAATGTTTGTTGGTATTCTTACTTTTGGATTTTTCACATTTGTCACCATTAGGAGAAGAAGTTGGAAGAGAGGGTTTGGGACCCTTATTTTGTTTGTTGTTATGGTGAGGATGTTACCTATTGGAATTCTTAGATTTATCTTTCTATTGGACTACTAAGGCTTTGTTGGATGTACCTTCAATGCTAATCAATCCAAGTTGCACAAGCTTATCTTGGTCTTGAATCAAAGCATTAAAAAAAAACTCAAGAGAGGGTTGTTTATAAGAACTCCATAGAGCTTCTCTAGTGGCATAAAAGGTAGATACAAAAATAGAATATGCACTACCAATATTAGAAAGAATATCATATATGCTCTTCTCATTGAAAAGTTAGGTCAAGACCTCCCATGCTCCTGGTTCTCCCGCAGGTCGTCGACCCTGTGGCCTCCTACCCTCCTCTGCCCTTCAACGCAACAGCCACAGCTCTCCCTACCAGCTCATCGTAACTCCAATGGAGGCCCCCTCTCCCTCTCCAAAGCATGGTGGTGCCACTCCTGGTAAGGTTGTGGCATTGGTTGTTGGCCTCCCTCCTTCGGTTGCGACTTCCTCTTCCAGGTCACCCTCTCTTGCAGGCGCTTCCCCTGGTACTCTGTCAATAGTGACCTCGGGTTCTTCCCCTCTAGTTTTGACCCCCTCCTTTAAAGAGGTGGCTTCACACCAAGGTTTTCTCTCCGATTTGCATTCATCGGCCCTGGAGGTTTCATCTCGTCAAGGTCACCCCTTCGGACTGCATGCAGCAGTTCGTGAAGCTCCAGCAGTTTCCATCCCAATGTCGCAGAAAGCCCTAACTCATGATCGTCATTACAGTAGGCATGCTCTAGTTTACAGGTTTAATGGATATTGGCCCACTCTTCCAGATATACTTTCCTCGTTCTCTTCCGAATGGTACCCATTCTTAGAGGGAGAAGTCATTACCTACCCCTGTGCAAAAGGGTTTGTTGTGGTAGTTTTCGATTCTACAAGCAACAGAGACAAGGTGTTTAACTCTGGGTTGTGGTTCTGGGGTAGAGAAATCCTGTCCATGCAAATTTGGACCCCTGCCTTCGACCCCTCCACGGACTGTATCTCTTCAACCACAGTCTGGGTGAAACTTCCATACTTGCCCCTGCATTTCTGGGGGGATGAATCTCTTCAATCTATTGGCAATGGCCTCAGCAAGTTCCTCTGTAGAAATCTGGACTCCAAACCATACCTCTCCACCTTCACTCAAATCTGTGTGGAAATGGATTTCTCCAAAGGTTTCCCAGCTAAAATTATTCTTCAAGGCAAGGACTACTCAAGGACCCAAAAACTCGACTATGAGAATCTCAGTTTCAGGTGTAGGAACTGCTTCGAAACGGGGCACTTAGCCTGTAACTGTGGAAAACCACCCAGGAAAAAAAGGTCGTCCAAGAGCCAAAGACCCACCTGGTGGATGGGGGCACCAACGGAACCGTGCTCTGAAAGCAAGACCCTTGAAGCAGCAGAAGAAGCAGAAGCTGAAGTTGAAATCAAATCCCTGCTAAGAGGAAAGCTCAAGAAGAAGACACTCCCAAGTCTCCCACCCAGCAAGAACCCCATACCTGGGTAGACCTAGCTAATAAGGAATACCCTCTAACCCCAATGGAAATTCAATCCATGGACCAAAGAAATGAATGGCAAATGGTGTCAAAAAAGAAAAAAAACTTCCAACCTAGAAGTGATGTAATGACGCGAAGCCGTTCAGGCTCGCTGAAATAGGTTTTGTTTCCACGACTTAGTACTGAGTTAGGATCTTTAGGCATTTGTTTTCTAGTCTACAAGCAAATATTTATCGATGTATTGAACCCAGTGGCATGTCCCCTGTTATTAATACAAAAATCCTCTTTAAAACCGTTTCTGTCAAAAAACAAAAGAATAGCATATATGCATCTATCTTCATTCAAATCTAGTTTGCAATCTCTACATAAGGGTCTAAGTGTTTATAACTTAGATAAGTAATCTTCAATGCAAAGAAAATCATTTGGATTTAAAGTCATTAACTAATTTTCCAACTAGTGAGCTCAAATAATATTGTGTTTTCCAAACACAGCTTCAAGTTTTTCCCAAGATTTATCTGGGCCATCAATAACTTGAAGGTGAAACCTTAAATCAGGAGAGATGGATATTCTTATTAGTACACATGCTTTGTCATTATTATCCCATTTGACTTTCTTTTCATCATTAGTGGGTTATTTTTTTGCTCCCAAGGTAATCCGATACAACCCTTTACTTCTTAGTAAATCCTCCATATGGTACTTCCATGAGAAGTAGTTGGTGCTGGTAAGCAAAATATCATTGGGAGAAGCCATATTAAATATGAAATCAATATGGAATTAAAATCTGAAATTGATAGTATGCATGGAAAATTTTTGAAAAAATAGGTTGTTTAAGAAAAATGGCACTAAAAATATACTTCAGATGTGAAAGCTATGCCCTTTTGAAAAAAGGCATAAATGGTAACCAAAGAGCCACATGGAAAGTAGAAGGTGTTCCATGTGGTGATGCTCCTCCTTATCCAACTTTACCTATAAGCTTAGTTTTAAATAAGTTACTTATGAAGTGACCCACTTTTATAGAACAAGTGAGAATCAATTTTACAATGAAGTTACTTTGTAAATAAAAGTTGCATGCAAACCAAATAACTTGAAATAAAATATTAAAGTTATTTAATAGTGATTCACTTTTATAATTAAGTGAAATGCACTTTACAATGAATGCATGAAATTTTTCAAAAAAAGTAACAAAAAATAGACTTTAACTCAAATCCTCTTACTCTTTTAACCAAGTGAGCTAGTGAAAAACACATTACAATCTTAATACGGAGGATTAGGGGTGTTGTTGTTGTTGTGGAAGATGGTTTTGGAGTGCGTGCTCAATAAAAATGTATTTTCATACATTCACACACAAAAATAATTTCACTTCTCGACAACAACAAGAGTTGGATTTCGGTTAGCTTAAGATTGGCTTACCTGGAAAATGCAAGTTTTCCCTTTAATTTTTATTTGTCAAGATCACACAGAGCGCATGGGAAAGAGCATATGCGGAAAAGAAAATATTTTCCACTCTATTTCTGATTTTCTGAGATCGCACAGATCATAGGGAAAAGAGATTACATAGATCAAAAAGAGTAGCAATCTGGAAACAGAAAAGAAAACTGAAATAGTATCTCTGTAAAAATTTTAAAAGGGCATATTCAAGATGTATACCTCTAGATATAACTGAAATAGTCGTATATTGGGAAAACAGAAACCTTTTCGAGTAAAATGAAAATAGTTCCTAACTAAAATGAGCACTTTGGACGCAATGAAATAGTCCTCTTGGCCAGAAATGTATGAAAATAGTAGAAACCATAAATGTGGCAATACAACTTCACAATCTCGATCTATAATCGGAGCAGGTCTTCAATTACACTATAATACCATGTTCGACAACACAAGTATTCCAATAGAGGATGAACACCTTCAGTAACCACTCACACAACTGGATCAAAGATCAACACACCAATGCTTTTACATGGTAAAACCCTTGTGGGGAAACATCCACAGCCCCGACCAACGTGGCCACTTGGAGAAATTTATTAATGCGAAATAAAATATGTTATGGATATTTTTTAACAATTAATTATCACCAAATGACTCTCAATGCTCTTTAAATATAGATCATGGACCAATCCGGTGCTAAGCCACAAATCAATGTAGTTGTTAAGATCAAGGAGAATATGAGCCGTCGAATCACTATATGTTAGGAAGATATCATGATTGTTGGATTACAATGCAAACTAAAAAAACACACTAATAAAAAAACTTTAACCTAAAGACACATTATACCAAGTTGATCTTAACTAACTCCTAAGTATCTAAATATACTAACATCCCAAAGTGCACCTATACCTATTCAAAGAACATGTTTTTTGTTTCTTGTCTCCTAATGGTATTTTACAAGGCATAAAAATGTACATCTTTTTGAACTTGTCAACTACCAAAGAAATATATTCATCTCCCTTTCGATTTGTTGGTAAACCACCCACAAAATCCATGGAAATTATTTCCCAAGGTCGAGTGGGTACAGATAAGGGATGGTATTGACCTTGCTTTCTATTACTAAGATTGTCGGTCCAAAAAAGTATGCATCCTCTAATACCATGCTACATATTCTTGCATTCTAGGACAAAACACATACCTTTGTAAGTTAGCAATTGTCTTCCCAACACCAAAATATCATGCAAACTTAGAGGTGTGAACCTTTCTGATAAGATGCAATCTTTCATCTTTAAGAACACAGAGCTTGTCTAGATTGTAGAGTAACCCATTCTAGGGATGATAGTAAACCTTATTGTCACCTTCTTCTACATGAATTTCTCCATGTAGCTACTGAAACACCTCCTTGAAGTCCTCATATTTTGTGTATGCCTCTTTGTATGCATCATGGGTAAAAGGTTCCATGTGCATTTAAGAGTTACCAAAGTTGTAATCTTGGATGTGGGTGGCCTTGAAATCATGTCCACAGACTTATTGGTGTTTCCCTTCTTATATTTGATAAAAAGATGAATTTCAAAAACCCCATCCACTCGTAATGTTTGGTTTGTTGAATTTTACTCTGGGCCTGTAAATACTACAATGGTTGGTGATCTGTGTGGATAATGGTTTCCTTGTCCATCAGATAGTTCTTCCACTTCTTAAAATATTGAACCAAGGCATAGATTTCCTTACCATGTGTAGGGTAGTTCATAACTCCCCCATAAATCATCTCAGAATGATAGCATATTGGATTACCTTATTTCATCAAAATTGCTCCCATAGCATACCCACTTGCATCTATCTCCACTTCGAAGGGCTTCTGCAAGTTAGGAAATGTGAGAGTTGGTTCTTGAGTGATCTTTCATTTTATCTTGTTGAAAGATTTATGTTGAATCTTTCCCCACTGGAAACTCTTACGGCTAATTGTTAGGGTGTGGAGTGGTGCAATTACTACTAAAAAAGACTATATGAGCTTCCATAGGTATTGTGTTTCCCCAACAAAGCTCCTAACTTCAGTGACATTAGTAGGAACTGGCAATTTTATGATGGCCTCTATATTTGTGGGATTTATCTTAAGCTCCCCTCAACCGATCACATATCCCAAATACACCAATGAATGCTAAGAAAACTCACATTTCTTGTGGGTAGCCAAAAATTGGTGATTTTTCAGAGTATCTAACACTTACATGAGATGTAATATGTGTTCCTTCTAGGTAGAGCTATAAACTGATATATCATCCAAATACACTATAACAAATTAGTCTAAATATGGGTGTAATACATCATTAATCGGTCTCATAAATGCATTTTGTGCATTACATAAACCAAATGGCATGACAAACCATTCATGCAAACCTTTCCTTCTCTTCAAGGTGGTCTTCCAAGTGTCTTCTTATTTAACACATACATGGTGGTATCTTGATTTGATATCCAACTTTGTGAAGTACTTGGCATGATGCTACTGATCTAACAAATCGTCGATCCTAGGTGGAGGGTACCAATTCTTGAGTTTAATCTCATTCAAATCTTGTCGATACACATCTACCAAGTCCCATCCTTCTTGGGTACAATGATTATAGATGACCCACAAGGTGAAGTGTTTGGTCAAATGAATCCCTACTCCAACAATTGTGACGACTTATTCACTTCATCTGCTTCCAAAATAGACTATCTATACAACCCAATATTTTGTAATGGGGATTTAGGAAACAATTGTATCTCGTGCTCCACTTCCCTCTTAGGTGGAAATCCTTTAGGCTCCTGGAACACTCCTCTATATGCCTGCAACAATTCCTCCAAATTTTATTTCTACTTTTTAGTACATCCCTCCAAGGATTCCTTTACTCCTATTGATTCATCATCCAACTCATTCTCTCATAATAAAAGTAAAACATACTTCTTACTTGAACTCTTCAACTTTTTGGCTTAGTTGGCACTTACTAGTGAGATCTTCGATTTACCTTTATATGCATTGATGATGAAAGACTTCACATCCTTGATCATGTGGTATTAGTTTTCTCTCTGTATGAAGATAGAATCCATCATATATATGTAGGGGCTTCCAAACACTACACCACACACATAAAGGGGTACTACATCTAACTCCACTTCATTAATAAAATATGCACTTACAACAATTTGATCTTACATTATTTTGTGACCTTGATCTATACATCCTTGTTTACCCACCCCATTGGATATGGTATAGGATGATCGTGAACCTCTAACCTAGGATTACTGATCAGGTCAACTACTATGAGAATGGCCTGTGAATCATAATAGAATAGAGTGTCTACATTGGTTTTCTTGACCTGGATCTTGATATGGAAGAGTTTTTTCATCTCCTTCCCTTCCTTGTGATGAAGGATACTCAAATTCACCTCCTTCTACATTGAAGTGTATGAAATATTCTCATTCACATTTGAGCTACTCTCTACCTAATTCTTGAATATGTGGCTAGAAGGTTCTTCTTCTATGCATCATTTTTACTATTCTTAGGGTTCAAATCTAGATGTAGTTTCCAACACTTTTATTTTGTGTGATCATCGATATTGCAATGGATATAGTGGTTAATTGGATCTTTTCGTTGATGTGTAGTTTTTTTTGTCTTCATGTCTTTCCCTTTCCACTTATTCTTCCCCTCCTTGGAAGTGTCTTGGTGCTCTTTCTGCTTAGAAGCACTTGGATGTCTTTTCTTGTGGCCTATATTTTCTAGATATTATGCTTTCACATAGGCTTCATCAGCTGTCTTGGGCTTGAAGAGCATCACTTGCTTTCTCAAATGACTATGTATGGATACTTGAGGAAAACATTTATGTTCTTGGGAGAGATACCCAGCATGATAGCCATATTTCTAAATTCGGTGTTGTACTTCTGCACACTATGCTCGTGCTTTTGTCTGAAGTAATGCCAACAAATCCATTGGTCCTCTACATACCCGATAGGGTATAATTCAGACTTAATGGGGGTTTTGAAATCCTCCCACTTAGTTACTAGTGAATAACCCTTCAGACTAAGTGTCTTTGTGTGTATTTCCCACCAAGTTAATGCATGGCCCTCTAATTTCAGTCA
>JZKD02S1406190.1:69464-80158 GCA_000966675.3 Picea glauca | reverse complement strand
TTTAAAGTTTTGTATTTTAATTTATTTTTAAATATTTTTTAATAGAAAGTTTTATTTTAGGGAGTTATTGATCTCGACCTATAGTTGTATTCCTCGTCGTATTGTATTGTCGTATCATTGAAGTGCCTACTGGGACATGTCGTCATAGCTAGATGTGACACTTCATGTTGCATGACCTATCCAAACATGATTGCTTGAACTTTTGTTGTTGTTACTCGCCATGTGTCTCGTACATTACGTATGAAAGAATGTTGTCCTGTATGGTAGCCTGTATGTATTTCCTTACTTCGCACACTTGAACGAATATTTTGAAATATTTAGAAGTGGCACCATGTCATGTCTTCCTGGATTACCTTGCTTTTTGTATCATTTTATTTATTGGCTAGTGATATGTACCTTTATTTCTATCTACCTATTGCTACTCTATGCTAATTGTGAGATTGTGTAATGTTTAGAGCGCACACAACCCTTGTAGACCATAATACACCTTGATCCAATTCCTGTTAATGAGGCCTATGAGGGGATAACCCTGTAATGTGACCAACTTCATTTCCCCTGCTTCAATTATGTATACCAATTGAAAGGGTCATAACCAACACATGCATAGTTTTCTAGGGTTCTTCACAAACTTGTTGTCATACAATAATACCAACAAACCAAGTTGTAGAATCTTGCATCAAAACTTGTGGTCATGCCATGCCTTTTGTTTCTACTTCTCAACCAACTGGTTATGTCTCGCAATGAGATAGTCCTCCTTGAGTTTTACTATCTTTTCCAACCATTGTTGAAGGGATTGGTCATCCAAATGTGTGTTCCAAGGGCATTTCGTAGACTGGGTATGACAAATTCTATGGGTATTACAACCTCTTTTCCATAGACCAACTTGAAGGGGGTGTGTTTTGTCTCATTTACAAGTTGTTCTATAGGCCCATAAGACTATTAGAATTCATTAATCGTATTTGTCGCACTCCACGTTACACACCTTAGTCAAGGCATGCTCTAAGATATTTTTTAAGGATTCAACTACGTCATTAGCTTTTGGATGATATGGTGTACTCTTTTGGTGATGGATCATAAATTATCAAGTGAGCATGCAGATTGTATTATTCATAAAATGTGCACCTTGATCGCTCATTAGCGCCTTTGGGTAGCCAAATATTGTGATGATATTATCAAATATGAAGTGTGCAGTTGTGTCTATGGTGCAATATTTGACCAACGCAACTTTTGACCATCGTCTCAAGTACTCTATGGTGATAATAATATATCACGCACCAGTTTGGCGCACAGGTGGGTTGATGGGACTGAAAAATAAATTTCCCATTTTTCAAAAGGCTCGGGCATTGTGATTGAAACATGTGGAATTTAATCCCTTCTATAAGGATTCTCAATTCTTTGGTAGACATCATAATGCTTTTCATATTTCTTAGCATCTTCAAACACTTATGGCCACCATAACCCTACTCTGATAACTTTCTGCATCATTGCTTTTCTAGTGTTATGTCCCCCTGAAATGCCTCCATGTGCTTCATAAAGGACCATGTCACGCTTATTTCCTAATACGCATCTGTGAAATATTCCATCTGCACCAACCTTGTACATGTGACTTGCAATCAAATGGTAATCAGTGCTATGGGCCACCAATTATCTGCATTGTATTTGAGTGTATTCGTCTGGCATTTTTTGTTGTAAGGTAGGCTACAATCTCAGAAGTTGATCCAGC
The DNA here is from genome assembly GCA_000966675.3 of Picea glauca. Lineage (NCBI taxonomy): Eukaryota > Viridiplantae > Streptophyta > Pinopsida > Pinales > Pinaceae > Picea > Picea glauca. The sequence continues at coordinate 78,435 of JZKD02S1406190.1, read as the reverse complement.
ACTGCTTCGATTCTAAATAATTGTGCATCGAGGAGGTCATCATCTAAACTACCTCTAGTTTCGTCTAACTCTATTTGTGAGATATGGTCCAGTCAAACATTGTTTTTGTCGAGTTTATGATTGGTTCAAAGTCAAATTCTTGAAATAGTAAAATCCATCGGCATATTCCCCCCCCAACACTGGCTTGTTGACCAAATACTTAAGTGTTGAATGGTCGGTAAAAAAATTGAAGGGCATGTCGAGTAAGTAATGTCTAAATTTTTTCAAGGCATAGACCATCGCCATTCCTTCACGCTCCATGGTCATATAATTATTCTCTGAGTATGATAAATTTCTACTGGAAAAATAAACTGGGTGATCAATGTTATTTTCAACAAGTTGCACGAACATTGTGCCAAGTGAAATTCAGGATGCATCCACATGCACATAAAATATCTTATCCCGATATGGGAATATTAGTATCGGTGTCATTACTAATTTCTCTTTCAACATTTCCAATGCCTCTTGTCATTCCGGGTTCCATATATAATTTGTGTCCTTGCACAATAAATTTTCCAATGGTGCAACAACCTTTGCATAATTTCATATGAACCTTCTATAGTACCATGTGTATTCCAAAGTTTCATGCAATTCCCTGACGAAAGTGGGTTCTATCATGTCCAGTATTGTTGCAATCTTTTCTTGATCGATGAACAATACTTCTTTCCAGATGACATGTCCCAGTAATGTCCCAAATGGTGTACAGAAGATGCACTTTTTCAAGTTCAGTGATATATGTAATTGTTTACATCTATCCAGCATCAATCAGAGTGCTTTTATGTGCTCCTTGAGTAGGTTGAATATTGTCCAATCATCTAGGTAGACCTCTATAAACTTATGCATGAAGTACTTAAAATCTGCGACCACAATTCTAGAAAACACCATAGGTGCATTCTTCAAGCCAAAGGGCATCACTATGTATGAAAATGAGCCCCATTCTCTAGCAAATTTTGTCTTAGATTGATCTTATTTCACAATCCTCACTTGGTGATATCCTAAGAAACCATTTTTGAATGAGTAGGCATCGCGGCCACCCACACTTTCCAATACTCCATCAGTAGATGGGGTCGAAAAGGGGTCATGTACACAAGCTATGTTCAATCCATGTAGGTCTACATAAATCACGAGGTTGCCCATTTTCTTTTGTTTCACTACCATCGGGCTAATCCAGTCGAATTCCTCCACAAGGATAATGACCCCTGCTTCTAGCATTCTATCCAACTCTCTGCACATTTTTTCCTTGTACTTTGGGTTCTTTCAATATGGTATTTTTTTACCGGTTTGGCATCCGACTTCAACTGAATCTTCATTTCTCCAAGGGATCCCACAATCTGATTCATTTATGAAAAACTCCTTGGAAATAGGTCTTCACATTCTTTCAATGGGTATACCACTTGTGTCATTGTCTCTTGATCCCAATAATCTCCAATTATCGCCATTTTATGTGCTTCTTCAATGTTTGATATTATGTTTATTTGTTTTTAATGGTCGTGCATAGTCCTGTGTAGTGCTAGTATAGGCCTTCCCTTGAACCATGTTCTCTCCCTTGGTCTCATTTATTTGTATTCTTTAGGGGTCTTCCTCCTGCGCTTTATCACTATCAACCTTCCAACAATATATTGTTTGTTTTAATTTTTCCATTAGCTTATGGTATGCGCAGACAACTTTCTACGTGATGTCCTTGAGCTACCTATGGAAGATGAAATCCTTGATTCTCAACAAGACTTCTCTCTATGTAGGGAATTCATATGTGAACTTAAAGGTTGTGCAAGATTGACTACTTAGTTTCTTCCAATCTCATGTTTTCCTTCTCATNCAGGTGGATATCGGTGGCCACCAACCTTTTCCAGCTGGCTCAAAACAGCTTTCTAGAAATTTTGATAATTTACTATTTTTAGTAGTTTTTCGGGTCCTGAACTTCTAGAGCCATTTTGAGGCCCTAAACGATGTTTTTTGGGGTATGTTGCGTTTGCAAAATTTCATCATGAAATTTTGTGCAACTATTGTAGTCCTTGGATAGATATTTCCAATGGGCTATCATACGCCTAAAACGTAGATCGTATGCAAAAGTTACGTCCCCGGGAAGTTGATGTACTGACTTACGCAATCGGGGCCCACGTGACTTTTGGCGCTTCATCTTCTAGGGTTAGGTTTTTGGATGTTTAGGGTTTTTGAAACTCCTGTTTATTGTAAAAAGGCCTTGAGAGCCTCATGGTAGTTATCTTCTTGCAAATGAGCACAGTCGTCACATCTCTTCTCAAAGATAAGCCGCCACCATTCCAGCAAGCTTGTTTTTCGCTGCATTTTACAGTTTCAACTTATTTCCTTATTGAATAGAAAACTAGTTTTACTGTATCTCTGTTATTCTGTGTTAAGCATCTGGTAATAATACATAATCATTTCATTCTTCTCATAAAATCCGGATCAATGGTATCAGAGCGGTTTGCTCCTTGTCGTCTTAATGCATGTCCCCAACGAGGTCGGAATACAAAGATTTGGGTCTCGATCTTGTTTCTCTTGAGGACAAAATCTCTCGCACACCCAAGCGACCTCTCATGGAAGGAGAAAAGAAAGATAAAATGATAGGATATCCTTTCAAACTATTGATTGAGGAATCCCTCACGCAACAGAGGAACGAAATGATGGATAATTTCGTGCAAATCCTTTGGCGACTACCAACAGGCGATGCATCTTCTTCGAGCGGAGGCATCGCCCCCTTCAAGGTACAAATAAACTTTGATATTCCTATATTTGAAGGTCATATAGATGCAGATGTTGTAGACAAGTGGTTGAATCTACTAGAAGGTATTTCTCTGTCCATAACTTTTCGAATAGAGAAAATATTACTTTTGCGCTCCTCAAAGTCGTTCCCCGTGTCAAAGATTGGTGGGAAACCTTATGTGAGCAAAAGGAAACAGAGGAACCTTCATTATTTAAAATCACAGCCAGCTGGGAATCCTTCAGGGATGCTATTAAGGAACAATACTACCATGTCGGAAGCTATGACAACTTGTATACCAAATGGACCACACTGTGGCAAAAAAGAGACCAAGCAGTGTCAGATTTCACAAATATCTTCCATACCTTGAGCACCAATTTGGGTATCAAAAACTTAGAGAGACATCTGGTGCTCAAGTATCACGGTGCTCTGCATAGATACATCTAGACCGAAATGGAATTTCTAGACATCTCATCCTTGGGCGCGGCCTACCGATATGTCGTCAAAATCAAGCAGAAGCTCAAACAAAAGACACGACAATTTGGGTCAGGGAACCCCTCAAAACAAAATCCAGGAAAGGGTGGCCCCAACCCAAAGAACAAAGAACAGAGAAAAGATGCACAATATCAGGACAACCACTCCAAGCCGCAAGCAAATAAGGACACCGGAAAGACAAAGAAAGATACCGAGAAGTGGTGCGACTTCCATAAGAGCCCTTGGCATAACACTATTGACTGTCGCCCAAAGCAGACGTTGGTGGCTGAAGTGAAAGCCTCTGAATCAGATGTGGGTTCTGACTCTGAGTTAGAACCAGAAAGGGGAAGACAGATCATTGACGCAGAACCCGGTGCCACCGTTGCTACCAACAAGCTCCAGCATGGTGAACCAGACGAGCCAGAAGAAGGAGAGCGCCTCTTTCATTCCCAGATGTGGGTAAAAGGCACCCCACTGCACTTCATTGTTGATAGTGGTAGCTAGAAGAACCTTATCTCAGCAGAGGTCATCAAGCGGTTGGCCCTGTTGACAATGCCGCACCCACAACCCTAAACCATTGGATGGCTCCACCAAGTAAGCAATCTCTGCGTCAGCCAACAGTGTCGACTGTCGTATGGCATCAAGCCCTTCAAAGATGAGGTATTATGTGATGTTGCTCCTCTCGAAGTTTGTGATGTTCTTTTGGGCCAACCTTATTTATGGAAACATCATGTTGTATATGAGTCTAGGCCTCATAGTGTTATTATTACTTTGAACAGGAAATTGTACAGGATACCCGAGGTTGTCCCACCTAGTGTTATTTCCTTGATCTCTGCTAAGCAATGCAAGAAGGTCATCTCTCAGATGGGGAAGTTTGTCTTCTTCAAGATCCGCTCTCAGAATGAGAGAGAAATCACAGCCACATCTAGGGTCTCTGCAGCCGACCTCTCCACACAATAGAAGCAAGTATATAAGGTCATGGAAGAATACTCGGATATCTTCTCCTCACCTACCGGGGTACCTCTGCACTGCCAGGTCAAGCACCCCATCGATCTGACCCCCGGTGCACCACTGCCCAATGGGCTAGTCTATCATCACTCTCTATTAGAAAATGAGGAGATCAAGAGACACATCCAAGAATTGCTCCACAAGGGGCACATCCGTCCTAGCTCATCACCTTGCGGGAGCCCAATCATGCTAGTACAGAAGAAAGATGGAACCTGGCGACTTTGCATTGATTATCAGGCTCTGAATAAAATCACAGTCAGAAACCAGTACCGATTCCCCGAATCGACGACCTCCTTGATCAACTCATGGGGGGAAAATACTTCAGTAAGATTGATCTGAAGTTTGGCTACCACCAAGTCCTGATAGAATAGACAGATGTATGGAAGAACGCCTTCAAGTCAAAGGAAGGCCTTTTTGAATGGTTGGTCATGCCCTNTTGCACTCCTTTCTAGCACATAACTATCTCTCACACACCCTTCTGGTGCGAATCATTTTCTCTTCATCTTGGAACCAACTACTCATTCTTTACCCCTTGATTTATCTTTCTACATATTTGCTTGACTTTCCTCCTTAGCTCTTCTCTTCTTGCATATCTCTCATCTCTCTTTCTCCTCTATTCTTTTGAATCCATTCTCGTCTAACCTCATCTTCTCTCCCCCCCCCCTTCACATGAGGGGGTTTACTCAGCCATCCTACCAGGATCCATGTGCATTATCCCCTTCTCTAAAAACAACATCTTGATCCACAAACGAATCTCTTCCAATAGTCTCCTTCTAGGGTCGGCGACAAATTTCCTTTAAACAGTGTTAAAGGATTCGCTGCACTCAATAGAAAACTCAATGATATACCCTTCCTTAACCTGGTCGAACTAGAATTCAACTAATTTGGCCCACTTAGTATCCACATATCGCATCCCATTAACCATATTCTTGCCCCACACCATTGATTCTTGGGCTCCCTAGGCATAGTTAATATTTATTTTCCTTTTTATCCATTCATGCAATAAACAAGGAAACTCAGAAAAGAAAGTTTCATGTAAATTAGTATAGATGTACCTTTGTTTCTACTACTCGAGGTTGATCTATATATTTATGATCCAGGTGGATATCGGTGGCCACCAACCTTTTCTAGCTGGCTCAAAACAGCTTTCTAGAAATTTTGATAATTTACTATTTTTAGTAGTTTTTCGGGTCCTGAACTTCTGGAGCCATTTTGAGGCCCTAAACGATGTTTTTTGGGGTATGTTGCAGTTACAAAATTTCATCCTGAAATTTTGTGCAACTGTTGTATTCCTCGGATAGATCTTTCCAATGGGCTATCATACGCCTAAAACGGAGATCGTATGCAAAAGTTACGACCCCGGGAAGTTGATGTACTGACTTACGCAAACGGGGCCCACGTGACTTTTGGCACTTCATCTTCTAGGGTTAGGTTTTTGGATGTTTAGGGTTTTTGAAACTCCTGTTTATTGTAAAAAGGCCTTGAGAGCCTCATGGTAATTATCTTCTTGCAAATGAGCACAGTCGTCACATCTCTTCTCAAAGATAAGCCGCCACCATTCCAGCAAGCTTGTTTTTCGCTGCATTTTACAGTTTCAACTTATTTCCTTATTGAATAGAAAACTAGTTTTACTGTATCTCTGTTATTCTGTGTTAAGCATCTGGTAATAATCCATAATCATTTCATTCTTCTCATAAAATCCGGATCAATGGTATCAGAGCGGTTTGCTCCTTGTCGTCTTAATGCATGTCCCCAACGAGGTCGGAATACAAAGATTTGGGTCTCGAGCTTGTTTCTCTTGAGGACAAAATCTCTCGCACACCCAAGCGACCTCTCATGGAAGGAGAAAATAAAGATAACAGGATTGGAGATCCTTTCAAACTATTGATTGAGGAATCCCTCACGCAACAGAGGAACGAAATGATGGATAATTTCGCGCAAATCCTTTGGCGACTACCAACAGGCGACGCATCTTCTTCGAGCGGAGGCACCGCCCCCTTCAAGGTAAAAATAAACTTTGATATTCCTATATTTGAAGGTCAGATAGATGCAGATGTTGTAGACAAGTGGTTGAATCTACTAGAAGGTATTTCTCTATCCATAACTTTTCGAATAGAGAAAATATTACTTTTGCGCTCCTCAAAGTCGTTCCCCGTGTCAAAGATTGGTGGGAAACCTTATGTGAGCAAAAGGAAATAGAGGAAACTTCATTATTTAAAATCACGGCCACCTAGGAATCCTTCAGGGATGCTATTAAGTAACAATACTACCATGTCGGAAGCTATGACAACTTGTATACCAAATGGACCACACTGTGGCAAAAAAGAGACCAAGCAGTGTCAGATTTCACAAATATCTTCCATACCTTGAGCACCAATTTGGGTATCAAAGACTTAGAGAGACATCTGGTGCTCAAGTATCACGGTGCTCTCCATAGATACATCCAGACCGAAATGGAATTTCTAGACATCTCATCCTTGGGCGCGGCCTACCGATATGTCGTCAAAATCAAGCAGAAGCTCAAACAAAAGACACAACAATTTGGGTCAGGGAACCCCTCAAAACAAAATCCAGGAAAGGGTGGCCCCAACCCAAAGAACAAAGAACAGAGCAAAGATGCACAATATCAGGACAACCAGTCCAAGCCGCAAGAAAATAAGGACACCGGAAAGACAAAGAAAGATACCAAGAAGTGGTGCGACTTCCATAAGAGCCCTTGGCATAACACTATTGACTGTCGCCCAAAGCAGACACTGGTGGCTGAAGTGAAAGCCTATGAATCAGATGTGGGTTCTGACTCTAAGTTAGAACCAGAAAGGGGAAGACAGATCATTGACGCAGAACCCAGTGCCACCGTTGCTACCACCAAGCTCCAGCATGGTGAACCAGACGAGCCAGAAGAAGGAGAGCGCCTCTTTCATTCCCAGATGTGGGTAAAAGGCACCCCACTGCACTTCATTTTTGATAGTGGTAGCTAGAAGAACCTTATCTCAGCAGAGGTTGTCAAGCGGTTGGCCCTGTCGACAATGCCGCGCCCACAACCCTAAACCATTGTATGGCTCCACCAAGTAAGAAATCTCTGCGTCAGCCAACAGTGTCGACTGTCGTATGGCATCAAGCCCTTAAAAGATGAGTTATTATGTGATGTTTCTCCTCTCAAAGTTTGTGATGTTATTTTGGGCCAACCTTATTTATGGAAACATCATGTTGTATATGAGTCTAAGCCTCATAGTGTTATTATTACTTTGAACGGGAAATTGTACAGGATACCCGAAGTTGTCCCACCTAGTGTTATTTCCTTGATCTCTGCTAAGAAATGCAAGAAGGTCATCTCTCAGATGGGGAAGTTTGTCTTCTTCAAGATCCGCTCTCAGAATGAGAGAGAAATCACAGCCACATCCAGGGTCTCTGCAGCCAACCTCTCCACACAATAGAAGCAAGTAGATAAGGTCATGGAAGAATACTCGGATATCTTCTCCTCACCTATCGGGGTACCTCTGCACTGCCAGGTCAAGAACCCCATCGATCTGACCCCCGGCGCACCACTGCCCAATGGGCTAGTCTATCTTCGCTCTCTATTAGAAAATGAGGAGATCAAGCGACACATCCAAGAATTTCTCCACAAGGGGCACATCAGTCCTAGCTCATCACCTTGCGGGAGCCCAATCATTCTAGTACAGAAGAAAGATGGAACCTGGCGACCTTGCATTGATTATCGGGCTCTGAATAAAATCACAGTCAGAAACCAGTACCGATTCCCTGAATCGATGACCTCCTTGATCAACTCATGGGGGGAAAATAATTCAGTAAGATTGATCTGAAGTTTGGCTACCACCAAGTCCTGATAGAATAGACAGATGTATGGAAGAACGCCTTCAAGTCAAAGGAAGGCCTTTTTGAATGGTTGGTCATGCCCTTTGGTCTGAAAAATGCTCCAACCACTTTCATGAGGATGGTGGACGATATCCTATGACCATTCACCAATACTTTTGTAATGGTTATCTCAATAGCATTCTCATTTACAACAAGACTTGGGCCAAACACTTGCAGCATATTCAGCAGGTTCTGCACACCCTACAACAGCACAAGCTATATGCCAACATGAAAAAATGCTCCTTCGGCATGGACAGGATCCATTACCTAGGCTACATCATTGATCATCATGGCATACATGTGGATCCAACCAAGATCCAAGTCATCTGTGACTGGCCAGCCCCAACCACACTCACTGAGATTTGGAGCTTCTTGGGCCTTGCCAATTTTTACTGTAGGTTTGTGTTGGGATTCTCCCATATTGCATGGGCCCTCATCTAAATAACCAGGGGTGGTGGTAAGGTGAAATTTGCATGGGGCCAACCCCAACAACAAGTGTTCGATGATTTGAAGCAGTGCTTGTGCTCAACCCCAGTACTTTCACTACCAGACCTGCAGCAGCCCTTTGAGATTGAGACTGATGCTTCAAACTATGTTGTGGGTGTCATTCTCATGCAACACGGACACCCCGTGGCCTATCATAGTGCGACACTATCAGATGATGTCCATAAGCACCCTACTTATGACAAAGAAATGTACTCTATTGTGCAAGCCTGCCGCCAGTGGAGACATTACATTCTTGAGAAGGAGACAGTCATCCACACTGATCATAAGCCACTGCAGTTCATGCAGACACAAGGAAAATTGTAGAATGACCACCATCAAAAGTGGTCCACATACTTGCAGCAATTCCACCTC
>JZKD02S1406190.1:44170-56172 GCA_000966675.3 Picea glauca | reverse complement strand
GACAGATGTATGGAAGAATGCCTTCAAGTCAAAGGATGGCCTTTTTGAATGGTTGGTCATGCCCTTTGGTCTGACAAATGCTCCAACCACTTTCATGAGGATGATGGATGATATCATGTGACCATTCACCAATACTTTTGTAGTGGTTTATCTTGATGACATTCTCATTTACAATAAGACTTGGGTCAAACACTTGCATCATATTTAGCAGGTTCTTCACACCCTACAGTAGCACAAGCTATATGCCAACATGAAAAAATGCTCCTTCGGCATGGACAAGATCCATTACCTAGGCTACATCATTGATCATCATGGCGTACATGTGGATCCAGCCAAGATCCAAGTCATCTGTGACTGGCCATCCCCAACCACACTCACTGAGATTTGGAGCTTCTTGGGCCTTGCCAATTTTTATTGTAGGTTTGTGTTGGGATTCTCCCATATTGCATGGGCCCTCAGCTAAATAACCAGGGGTGGTGGTAAGGCAAAATTTGCATGGGGCCAACCCCAACAACAAGTGTTCGATGATGTGAGGCAGTGCGTGTGCTCATCCCTAGTACTTTCACTACCAGACCTGCAGCAGCCCTTTGAGATTGAGACTGATGCTTCAGACTATGTTGTGGGTGTCATTCTCACACAGCACGGACACCTTGTGGCCTATCATAGTGCGACACTATCAGATGATGTCTGTAAGCACCCTACTTATGACAAAGAAATGTACTCCATTATGAAATATTTCCGCCAGTGGAGACATTACATTATTGGGAGGGAGATAGTCATCCACACTGATCATAACCCACTGCAATTCATGCAGACACAGGGAAAATGTTAGAATGGCCACCATCAAAAGTGGTCCACATACTTGCAGCAATTCCACCTCAACTTCAAGTATAAAACAGGAAGCACCAACCGTGTCGTTGATTGCCTCAACAGACCACCAGTCGCGGAACTCACCATAGTGATAGACTCCTACGGCCATGAGACCTCTAGATGGCCCCAACTCTATGAGACAAACCTGGACTTCACCACCACCTACCAAATGTTGGGTGCAAAGGCAATTATCGATAATTTCCATCTTCATGATGGGTTGTTGTGTTGTCTGGGCCATATATGTGTTCCCTCAAGTGATCGAGTGAAGATGATCTGGGAAGCCCACTACAGTTGGGTGGCAAGACACTTCGGCATCAAAATGATAGTGGTGATGCTACAAAAACATTTCTACTAGCCGAAACTTCGACAGGAGGTCAGCAAGTATATCAGGTCTTGCACTGCTTGCGTTATTTCCAAACCAACCACTAAGAAAAAGGGCCTGTACACCCCTCTTCCTACTCCTAACAGACAATGGGAATCCATATCAATGGACTACATGTCGGGCCTCCCATCCACCAAGCAGGGAAAGGACTGTGTTTTTGTGGTTGTCGATCGCTTTTCTAAGATGGTGATTCTAGTTGCTTGCAAGAAGAGCATCATAGCAGAAGCCACTGCCAAGCTCTTCTTTGAACGAGTCTGGGTACATTTTGGAATCCCACAAACCATTGTCTCAGATCAGGACAATCGATTTCTTAGCACATTCTGGTCGAGCCTCTGGTCACTTTTGGACACCAAGCTTACCAAATCCACGACCTTCCACCCCCAGACAGATTGCCAAATCGAGGTCGTAAATTGAATGATCGTGCATATCCTATGCATGTATAATTCCAAGCACCCTCGCACATGGGATGATATTCTTCCCTATGTCCAGGTGATTATCGGTGGCCACCCACCTTTTCCAGCTAGCTCAAAACATCTTTCTAGAAATTTTGATAATTTACTATTTTTAGTAGTTTTTCGGGTCCTGAACTTCTGGAGCCGTTTTGAGGCCCTAAACGATGTTTTTGGGGGTATGTTTTTTAGCATATGTTGCAGTTACTAAAATTTTGTACAACTGTTGTAGTCCTCGGATAGATCTTTCCAATGGGTTATCATACACCTAAAACGGAGATCGTATACAAAAGTTATGACCTCGGGAAGTTGATGTACTGACTTACGTAAACGGGGCCCACATGACTTTTGGCGCTTCATCTCTTAGGGTTAGGTTTTTTGATGTTTAGGGTTTTTGAAACTCTTGTTTATTGTAAAAATTCCTTGAGATCCTCATGGTAATGATATTCTTGAGAATGAGCACATCCGTCACATCTCTTCTCAAAGATAAGCCGCCACCATTCCAGCAAGCTTGTTTTTCGCTGCATTTTACAGTTTCAACTTATTTCCTTATTGAATAGAAAACTAGTTTTACTGTATCTCTGTTATTCTGTGTTAAACATCTGGTAATAATCCATAATCATTTCATTCTTCTCATAAAATCTGGATCAGTGGTATCAGAGCGGTCTGCTCGTCGTCTTAATGCATGTCCCCAACGAGGTCGGAGTACAAAGATTTGGGTCTCGAGCTTGTTTCTCTTGAGGACAAAATCTCTCGCACACCCAAGTGACCTCTCATGGAAGGAGAAAATAAAGATAACAGGATAGGAGATCCTTTCAAATTGTTGATTGAGGAAGCCCTCACGCAACAGAGGAACGAAATGATGGATAATTTCGCGCAAATCCTTTGGCGACTACCAACAGGCGACGCATCTTCGAGCGGAGGCACCGCCCCCTTCAAGGTACAAATAAACTTCGATATTCCTATATTTGAAGGTCAGTTAGATGCATATGTTGTAGACAAGTGGTTGAGTCTACTAGAAGGGTATTTCTCTGTCCATAACTTTTCGAATAGAGAAAATATTACTTTTGCGCTCCTCAAAGCCATTCCCCGTGTCAAAGATTGGTGGGAAACTTTCTGTGAACAAAAGGAAACAGAGGAACCTTCATTATTTACAATCATGACCACCTGGGAATCCTTCAGGGATGCTATTAAGGAACAATACTACCATGTCAGAAGCTATGACAACTTGTATACCAAATGGACCACACTGTGGCAAAAAAGAGACCAAGCAGTGTCAGATTTCACAAATATCTTCCATACCTTACGCACCAAGTTGGGTATCAAAGACTCAGAGAGACATCTGGTGTTCAAGTATCACGGTGCTCTATATAGATACATCTAGAATGAAATGGAATTTCTAGACATCTCATCCTTGGGCGCGACCTACCGATATGCTGTCAAAATCAAGCAGAAGCTCAAACAAAAGACACAACAATTTGGGTTAGGGAACCCCGCACAACAAAATCCAGGAAAGGGTGGCCCCAACCCACAGAACAAAGGACAGAGAAAATATTCACAGTATCAGGACAACTAGTCCAAGCCGCAAGCAAAGAAGGACACCGGAAAGACAAAAAATGATATTGGGAAGTGGTGTGACTTCCATAAGAGCCCTTGGCATAACACTGTTGACTGTTTCCCAAAGCAGACACTGGTGGCTGAAGTGAAAGCCTCTGAATAAGATGTGGTTTCTGACTCTGAGTCAGAACTAGAAAGGGGAAGACGGATCATTGACGTCGAACCCAATGCCACCGTTGCTACCACCAAGTTCCAGCATGGTGAACCAGACGAGCTAGAAGAAGGAGAGAACCTCTTTCATTCCCAGATGTGGGTAAAAGGCACCCCACTACACTTCATTGTTGATAGTGGTAGCCAGAAGAACCTCATCTCAGCAGAGGTCATCAAGCAGTTGGCCCTGCTGACAATGCTTCACCCACAACCCTACACCATTAGATGGCTCTGCCAAGGAAGTGATCTCTATGTCAGCCAACAGTGTCGATTTCCGTATGGCATCAAGCCCTTCAAAGATGAGGTATTGTGTGATGTTTCTCCTCTCAAAGTTTGTGATGTTCTTTTGCACCAACCTTATTTATGGAAACGTCTTGTTGTATATGAGTCTAGGCCTCATAGTGTTATTATTACTTTGAACAGGAAATTGTACAAGATACCCGAGGTTGTCCCATCTAGTGTTATTTCCTTGATCTCTGCTAAGCAATGCAAGAAGGTCATCTCTCAAACAGGGAAGTTTGTCTTCTTCATGATCCGCTCTCAGAATGAGAGAAAAATCACAGCCACATACAGGGTCTCTACAACCGGCCTCTCCACACAATAGAAGCAAGTAGATAAGGTCATGGAAGAATACTCGGATATCTTCTCCTCACCTACCAGGGTACCTATGCACTTCCAGGTCAAGCGCCCCATCGATCTGACCCCCGGCGCACAGATGCCCAATGGGCTAGTCTATCTTCACTCTCTGTTAGAGAATGAGGAGATCAAGCGACAGATCCAAGAATTGCTCCACAAGGGGAACATCAGTCCTAGCTCATCATCTTGTGGGAGCCCAATCATGCTAGTACAGAAGAAAGATGGAACCCGGCGACTTTGCATTGATTATCGGGCTCTGAATAAAATCACAGTCAGAAACCAGTACCTGATTCCCCGAATCGACGACCTCCTTGATCAACTCATGGAGGGAAAATACTTCAGTAAGATTGATCTGAACTTTGGCTACCACCAGGTCCCGATAGAACAGACAGATGTATGGAAGAATGCCTTCAAGTCAAAGGAAGGCCTTTTTGAATGGTTGGTCATGCCCTTTGGTCTGAAAAATTCTCCAACCACTTTCATGAGGATGATGGATGATATCCTATGACCATTCACCAATAATTTTTTAGTGGTTTATCTTGATGACATTCTCATTTACAACAAGACTTGGGCCAAACACTTGCAGCATATTCAGTAGGTTTTGCACACCCTACAGCAGCACAAGCTATATGCCAACATGAAAAAATGCTCCTTCGGCATGGACAAGATCCATTACATAGGCTACATCATTGATCATCATGGCATACATGTGGATCCAGCCAAGATCCAAGTCATCTGTGACTGGCCAGCCCCAACCACACTCACTGAGCTTTGGAGCTTCTTGGGCCTTGCCAATTTTTACTGTAGGTTTGTGTTAGGATTCTCCCATATTGCATGGGCCCTCAGCTAAATAACCAGGGGTGGTGGTAAGGCGAAATTTTCATGGGGCCAACCCCAAAAACAAGTGTTTGATGATTTGAAGCAGCTCTTGTGCTCAGCCCTAGTACTTTCACTACCAGACCTGCAGTAGCCCTTTGAGATTGAGACTGATGCTTCAGACTATGTTGTGGGTGTCATTCTCACACATCATAAACACCCCGTGGCCTATCATAGTGCGACACTATCATATGATGTCCGTAAGCACCCTACTTATGACAAAGAAATGTACTCCATTTTGCAAGCCTGCCGCCAGTGGAGACATTACATTATTGGGAGGAAGACAGTCATCCACATTGATCATAAGCCACTGTAATTCATGTAGACACAAGGAAAATTGTAGAATGACCACCATCAAAAGTGGTCCACATACTTGCAGCAATTCCACCTCAACTTCAAGTATAAAACAGGAAGCACCAACCGTGTCGTTGATTGCCTCAACAGACCACCAGTCATGGAACTCACCACAGTGATAGACTCCTATGGCCATGAGACCTCTAGATGGCCCCAACTCTATGAGACAGACCCGGACTTCACCACCACCTACCAAATGTTGGGTGCAAAGGAAATTATCGATAATTTCCATCTTTAGGATGGGTTGCTGTGTTGTCTGGGCCATATATGTGTTCCCTCAAGTGAGCGAGTGAAGCTGATTTGGGAAGCCCACTACAGTTGGGTGGCAGGACACTTCGTCATCAAAAAGGCAATGGTGATGCTACAAAAACATTTCTACTAGCCGAAACTTCGACAGGAGGTCAGCAAGTATATCAGGTCTTGCACTGCTTGCGTTATTGCCAAACCAACCACTAAGAAAAAGGGCCTGTACACCCCTCTTCCTACTCCTGACAGACCATGGGAATCCATCTCAATGGACTACATGTTGGGCCTCCCATCCACCAAGTAGGGAAATGACTGTGTTTTTTTGGTTGTCGATTGCTTTTCTAAGATGGCGATTCTGGTTGCTTGCAAGAAGAGCATCATAGCAGAAGCCACTGCCAAGCTCTTCTTTGAATGAGTCTGGGTACATTTTGGAATCCCATAAACCATTGTCTCAGATCAGGACAGTCAATTTCTCAGCACATTCGGGTCGAGACTCTGGTCACTACTGGACACCAAGCTCACCAAATCCATGACCTTCCACCCCCAGACAGATGGCCAAATCGAGGTCGTAAATTCAATGATCGTGCAAATCCTATGCCTGTATAATTCCAAGCACCCTCGCACATGGGATGAGAGTCTTCCCTATGTCTAGCATAGATACAACCGAGCCCTGCATAGCTCAATCGGCCACAACCCCTTTCAAGTGGGGTTGGGATTCCAACCATTGGGTCCCATAGATGTTGCACTTCCCCTTGCAGTCACCTCGACCGACTCCTCTCCTACTCCAACTGAGGCTAACAAAGCCACCTGATTCATTGAGAGGATCCAGCACATCTTCCAACAGGTTCAGGATATCCTAAAGAATTCTAATGGCAAGTACAAGCAGTGCCATGATCAACATTGGGTTCCACATAATTTTCAGGTGGGCGACAAAGTTTGGTTGCACTTGCAGAAAGAACGCCTTACAGGACCCCATCGGAAGCTTCGCCCACTCTGATATGGGTCGTATGCCATCACCAAGGCTATGGGGGATAATGTGTTTGTGCTCAACATCCCTCCTTTCCTTGGCCTGCACCCAGTGTTCAACATGGACCTCCTTCAGCCTTATTTCCCACCATTATTGGACACCTCAGACGTAACAGAACAGCTAACACCAATAGAGCTCAACCCCAACTACATACAACAGGCATCCAATGATCAGATTTTGGACACAGAGATCAAGGGAACTCAACAACAAAGGATCCATCTTTATCAAGTCGTCAAAGCAAGTCACCTCCTGCACCAAGGCAAGTGGCTCACTTGGGGCCAAATTCAACAGAAATTTCCTCATCTGATGGGGGAACTCAACGCAATGGAGACCATTGCTTCCTAAGGATGGAGGATTTATCTAGGTGGGTATCAGTGGCCACCCACCTTTTCCAGTTGTCTCAAAATAGCTTTCTAGCAATTTTGATAATTTAATATTTTTAATAGTTTTTTGGGTCCTGAACTTCTGGAGCCGTTTTGAGGCCCTAAACAACGTTTTTTGGGGCATGTTGCAGTCGTAAAATACCATCATGAAATTTTGTGCAAATTTTGTAGTCCTTGAATAGATCTTTCCAATGGGTTGTCATACGCCTAAAACAGAGATCGTATGCAAAAGTTACGACCCCGGGAAGTTGATGTATTGACTTACCCAAATGGGGCCCACATGACTTTTGGCGCTTCATCTCTTAGGGTTAGGTTTTTGGATGTTTAGGGTTTTTGAAAATCCTTCTTATTGTAAAAAGTCCTTGAGAGCCTCATGGTAATGATCTTCTTGCAAATGAGTGCAGCCATCACATATATTCTCAGAGATAAGCTGCCACCATTCCAGCAAGCTTGTTTTCCGCTGCATTTTACAGTTTCAGCGTATTTCCTTATTGAATAGAAAACCAGTTTTACTGTATCTCTGTTATTCTGTTTTAAGCATTTGGTAATAATCTGAATTCATTTTGTTCTCCTCATAAAATCCAGATCAATTTATGTTCTCTCATCACGTGAAATCATCCTCCTTCTCAGATACCCAGTCTTGTATCTCCTCCCTGGAGGGATTCCACCTCATTGTTTTCCTCCAACATCTAGTACAAAACCTACAGGTCCTAGCAGTAGAACCATTTGTTGGATCTTTTGGGGGGTTATCAGACCCATGGTTCAATAGGATTTACCAAAAAAATCCCCATAGGTGCTGACATATTCAATCTTCAAAGATAGAAGAAGGTCTCACCTGAGATGCCATGAGAATCACAGAGACCATAATTTGTGTGCAGCATGTGAAGGAATAACACATATAGGAAATTTCAATTAAATAATCATTCATTCATTTAGAAATACCATAATATTACTATACATCATAATATAAATAGTTGTACACTCAATTTATAACTCATCAACATACATAGAAAAATGTGCTTCAGTTTCCATCCATTAATCTCAAAGGCATGTGAATATGTTCTCATAAAATATAGGTCAAATCCTACTCAAGAAACATCAATGGTAATCAAAACAGATATGGGCCATGCGCTAACATATTCTTCTCATTAACACATGCTATCTATGAACATCAAAAACTGATATAAGACTTAACTTTGAGCTCTAGCTCAACAATAGCTTACTAACTCTCTACTCACACTTACTACTCTAGTGACCAAAAACCCAATCCATTACATATTCACATGAATCCCTCCATATCTTCCACGGAGCATGGAAATCATGACTAACTTGCCAATTCATCCACAACCTTGACCATGACCATTCAGGTTGTTAAAAAAAAATTACAAATATTATAGAATAAATTTGTGGATCCATCCTACATGCAATCTCTTTAAGTCCCTACATGTAAAAAATGGGTTGGTGTGTGCAGTA
Source organism: Picea glauca (assembly GCA_000966675.3). Lineage (NCBI taxonomy): Eukaryota > Viridiplantae > Streptophyta > Pinopsida > Pinales > Pinaceae > Picea > Picea glauca. The sequence continues at coordinate 47,709 of JZKD02S1406190.1, read as the reverse complement.
ACCCCTTGGCTGGCGCAAATGCTAAAAATTGGCATCATGTGGTGTATCTTCTTGGGCGTGTGTACAATGCTGACTTGTGGTGTGTGTGTAGCTTTTGCAAAACCTTAGGTGACAACAATGGTCACAGGAGAAGAAGGTCCTATATCGACACTAGTCAATGATGTGTCCAATTTAGAATTTTTTTCATTTGATCATCAAAGTAAGCAAGTAGTTAGGAAAATGCACAAGAGGAGGAAGATCAATGTGTACCAAGAAATAGTGTTTACTATTAAAATTTTGGTCATGGATACCAAGAAATCTAGTATCATGGCTTCTACTACATTGGGTCTAGCAATTGCACAGGCAAATGTTTATAAATCTATTGATGTGGAAAATCAAATTAAATCATATGAACATAAAATTACTTTGTTGGAAAATTAAGTTAGCTACTATAAATCCAACAAATGTAAGGTTTCTATTTTTATTGATTATGATTTTAGGGTACAAAATGAATTGAACATGGTTCAAAGATAATTATTTCAGAAAGCCCAGGACCTACAAGTATTGGGTCAAGAAATATAATAGGTTATGGATCATATTCAATATTGTAAACTTGAATATGAGAAGCGATAGTTTCATTTTAGTTAGGTGAAGTTGGAATTCCTCTTTTGAGGATGTTCCCACTAATTTCATGTTTTTATTGAAATAACCCTGTTAGAAATGGAGTTTGGTCTTAAGTACTAGAAATAATTTGCTTAGAACACCCTTAGAGGGATCCAACATGAAGTAACATATTGTGCCACCATGTGACAAGTGATAGAGAACATGACTCAACCCTGTCATCTCCTTTCTTTTGGACCCAAAGACAACTTATTTCCACAAGACCAAGTATCAAAAGAGTTGGAAGATTGTATTTGCATGAATAGAAGGAGCATTCATTTCCTCTTTGATGTTGATGAAACTACCATTCAAAGGTTCATTGAGGCTTTCACCAAAGATATTAGATTGATCAAAACTTTATTACCCAAGCTGGAGAAGTTTGACAGAAGAATGACTCAAGTGTTGTATCTTACAATGATCCTTTCAAAGAATGTAACTTTCCCCAAAATGATACACTCAATAAAGTTTTTGAAGCTTGGAAAAAATTTGTTGATAATTATAAAGATAATAGAGGGAAGCATCTACCTCCCAAATTAATGAATCAAACAATCAAGCATGAGATCATAATATTCAAGAACGGGAACTGAACTGATTGGTTCTCCCTTCTCATTTTGTGTAAATCAAATAGATGTGAGAAAAAGGGGGTGGGGGGTTTGGAGATTGTAAACTATTTTTCAAATTTAATGAAGAAGCCAATTTGGCCTCTATTGGAGACTCATTTTAGTTTATGTTTAATGTGACATTATTCGTCACCTTCGTATGCTAGAATTAATGTCAGAATAGTTACATTTGTTGTAAATTGTTATCTTGCAAATAGTGATTATTACTTGTTATTGAGATCCCAATTAGTCGATAACTTGTGGATGTGAAATTATAATTGGTCACTTATATTTAAGCATTCTTGATTTCAATGGTTGATCATATTAATGTTTTAATACACTAAATTTTTGTGAACTACTTCTCAATTTAATCGTTGAAAATTATTATTAATTTCACATTTACTTTTCTTTGTTTTTAAATCCTCGTTACGTACTTGTTACGAGGAAAATCTCTCGATGGAATGGGATAAACCAAAGTAGACAAAATGACACGCAGAAATCACATATAATTCCAAGTATTCTATATAAATGAAATGCTAACAAGACAAGGTCAAGAGCCTACCTCGTTCGGACGTTCGATGAAGACCATCGTTGAGCACGCAACTCAAAGATTTATACCTACAAATTGTCCTCAACAACCAAGATATGCAAGAATATGGTGATAATATATAATGTTAGCATATATATTAGCATAATCCATTAACATACATAACAAATATGCCCATGGAATAATAATTCAAATATTTGCAAGATATTAATTGCACGAGAAAAGAGTATTTCTACTAAAATAATTAGTAGGAGTATGTAGGTGACAAACTTCTACAACGGCACATATTGTAACAGAGAAACTAAGTCCCTCCAGCTGGGCCTCCACCACTTCAATCCTCCACCAATAACAATCTCATATAAAGGAAACAATGAGGTTCTCCATCACAAAGAAGGAAGAGCTTGGAGGTTGAACAATGAGTTCAGACTTTCAAGGATAAATGGATGTAGACTCAATGTGAAGTGAAATGTCTCTAGAGTATCTTCTCTCTCAAATTTGAATTCTCCCCTTTTCCATGGCTTGGATATGGCTCAATTTATAGCCTTCAAATGGAACTGAAGGGCCGAGTCAGAGCATTTCTAGTATATGGAAGGTCAAGCATTATGGATCTCGTGACGTGACATGGAAACTCGACGCACCAAACTTGATGTACGTAGGTTGTAGTGGAGCAACTTGTGCATATGTGGAAAAATGTGTTTTTTTGGCTCTGGAAGGTACAAAATGGGACTTCAAGTCTGCATAGGGAAATGGAAATGCCATCCAAGAAAGTTGCATGGGGTGAGGAAAAAATTGCTATAACAGATGTCCCCTAATGTGTGAGTTCAGAGGAGTATCTATGATGGCCAAAATACATTATAATTCCTAGCAATGGAGTGATGGAGACTCAGTTGGAAGTGATAGTTACTCATGAAAATATTACAATCCATAATGACTTTGTACACATGGCTCCCAATCTGAATTATATTGCAGATCCATGTGGAAATATACCAAATAGTTGTTCATGGCCATGAATAGGCAATACAAAGTAGACACATGCCATAGGATGTCATAGTCATGAACAAGGCCTAGTGGAATCCAGTCTCAAAATCAATTTGAAGATATATGTATACAATGGAGTACAATATGATATCCCATGATCACTGAAATCATATAGGTATTGGTACAATGAAAGACAACAACAGAATAGGAATGTCGATATTGTAAGCTAGAGGTCTTCTACACTTTCTGCCAAAGGTGCAAGTCTACATCATGTGAATAGAGGAGTTGATGTTGAAGACAATGAGACTTCGTTTGATTACTAGTCATTAAGGTATACCGTTAACAAACATGAGACAACCTACCAATAATGAAAGTAGATATCAAGGAGCCGACTACATTCTTACAAGTGTGAATAAAGGTGTTGAGGTCGAACACTTGAAGAATTCATCGATCAGGAGACATTGATGTATTCTTGATTGTGGATGTCAAGAGAACCTGCCACTAATGACTACAAGCCTTTAGGTACTCATAGGACTCTAGGTCTCATTTCAAGAATAGATGAGTTGAATTCGATGTAAGGAGACCCGTTGAAAGGAGAGAATTAGGGCATCTTTCATAAGTCATCATGAGGTACAAATAAATAGCTTGATGATTAGGAGGAGATCGGACGAATAGGATGTTTCATGAACCAATGACCATGTGTGTCTTTTGTTGGATTACTGAGAGGGGAGGTGAATCATTAATAGCGTAATTATAATCCTTTTTCTTCAAATGTT
>JZKD02S1406190.1:29447-42026 GCA_000966675.3 Picea glauca | reverse complement strand
AAAACAATAATGAGTCATATTTACATCAAACAATATTGGGTCCATTACCCAAACCTTTGTGCTACGGGGATTTCTTCAAAGGTTGACATCAATGACAACCAACCTTAATCGACATCTTCTACATGCACCAGATGCAAGTAGTGCACAAAAAATACCCTATGAAAACAATTGATAAGGAAGATTGTCGACAAAGGTGAAGAAACCACTAATTAGGCTAATGGAATCCAAGACCCTACACGAATCCCAATGTGTGAATAGATTTATTGTCATCGAACACAAGGGAAACCCCCAGTCATGGACCAATGAGGAGATGTCGGTTATTGTGTTCAAGGTTACCTACCCATATTGAAAGTAGGACCAAGGTGCATGGTAGAGCTACAACATCATGTGACTCTAAGACACACTAAGGGTATCGCCGACATGAAAAGTCAATAGTTCTGATAAATGGTCAACATGGGCTTATAGACTTCCTTTGAACAAGATCATGAGGCATATGGATAACTCAGGCATAATAGACTTGATGATGAAACTTCATGATGCAGAAGGCATCAACAAAATCTCCATAGGGACTGGAAGAATAACCAGTTGGAGTAAACTCTAAGTAACGGTCATGCTAAAACCAAAATTTGGATAAAATGGACTCAAAAGTTTGTGCTTTTTTCAAAGGTGACACAATTGTTGCCGATATGAGAAAATATTCTTCTCCTAACCATATTTTTTTTTCATATGCAAAGAAATTCTATGATAAGAGAGGAAACAAGTTTCGTGAGTAAGAAACTAGCTCCAAACACTAGAACATACCTATGCTCAATGCAAGGAAGTTCATGCGGGGCATGGACACTCGCGGGAATGTTTCCTCTTAGGGTACAGAGTGTCAAGCCGCAAAGGATATAAACGAGGCTCTTCTTAGATAGTGATGCAAATTGTTGAGGTAAGAGGCTTATAAAGAGAAAGCGGGAACAGGAAATAGGCTCAATACTGCAAGCAAGAGGATGGAATGTGATTACAAATTAACTCCAAAGAATGTCCTTTTTTGTAGATTTAGTCCCCTAGGCCCGAAAAAGTATAAAATAATACCCAAGAGAACTCTTTTATCCAATGTTGATTAGAGTATTCATTTTTCCTATGTAGTCTACTTGGTCCGAAAAAAGGGTTAAACTTACACCAAATGGATGTCCTTTCAAAGCCATTTAACGAGTGTGAAAGAGACAAGTTCACTCGGCAATCTTTTCGATTTTGTAGATAGTCGGAAAATATCTTAACCAAGACTCGGGGGGGGGAGTCCCATAGGTGAAGGTTAGAATGCTTGTGAGTAATAATATGAGGTTTGAACGTAAAGTCATATCAGAATTATAAGGAACTCCTAGTCCTATGGAATAACTTTTGCATGGGCAGAAAATGGCACAAAGGTTCTAACTAGGGTACCCATTTTAGGTAAGCCTCTACCACTTAATAACGACACTTCTAGTAGTAGTAAGAAGGCTTTATGTCCCTAATAAATGGGTTTGTTCCTAAGGTATATAGATCATAGTCATAGGACAATGAAAGAATGAAAAATGGAGTGACAACCTATCATATATGCTAGTGAAAGAAAATACTTGTTGAAGGCACGAACGGTCAGTATGATGCTAGAAACCACAAAACATCCTGGACAAAACCACCAAAACCAACTCTTTTCACTGTACTATTATTCCATAAGGTACAAAAATCATCCCAAGCTATATGAAGTGGGTAAACTTTTTCTAATAATAGTAAAAATAGACCATTTTACCATACCATTTGAGTTTTTTCACCCACATAGTGCATTTTAGGACATTTTTCCCACGATGTTCAAGTGTCGATTGAGGGAGCTACGATCAACGGAATTAGAAATTGTCTGGACCAAGTAAGTGCCCTTCCCCTTCTCTTCATTTTCAATGGTTTAAAATTTAAATTTAGTCCTAATTTTTTGAATTTTAGAGGGCACAACATGTAAACTAGGGTGTACACGGGTGATAGTTCATCGGGTCACATACATGCCTCCATGTACGTAGCAAAATCAAATCCTTCCCACATATATGTGGCTCTATAAGTGACTGTTAGCACATTATCCCGTGTACAAGTCCATAAACAACTTTTTGGCAAAATTTAACTAAAAAAATGACTTTCCTTTAGTAGGATGGTGATTGAATGGAGGGAGAGGGAGCATGAAAATGTAGATGCAATAGTAGAAAGGGATACAAGGGCCCAAATAGCTCTAAAAATATGTGGCCTTTATAAATTTTGGTCTCTCAAAGGAATAAGGGCTCAAGTGAGGTTACTCTATATGCTCGTAAACTATATCTATCTGGAGACAGAGGCCTTCAATATCGATGGGAAATCATTGAGGATAGAAGTGGACAACATATATTTTATCACATGATTGTCTTGTCGGGGAAAGGTTGTGAATCTCAAGGCCCATGGGGTTGGGGGTGGTATGACCATGGAGGAGTACATTTCCACCCATTGTGTTGCAGGCACAGATAAATTAGGGAGCCAACTCCCAATCAAGGCAATCAAGAACCTGAGCTTGAAGATCATCGTACTTGTTCTTACACTTATCTCGGGGTCGACCTTATTGCACTAGGACTCAAGGCCAATCATGTTCTATGCGGTGGATTGTTTACAACCCACTATCTATGACCAGTGTACCTCACTATTGGCTAACATGAATAGTCAGTTGACGGATTGCAAACAGGGAAGAAAGAGAAACTTATGATTTGCATATATTTTGTGTAGCTTTTTCTTTGAGCAGGTTCCAGGCTTAAGCCCTAGAGTAGACATTATTTCACACAGACCGCCCAATCCATCCATGTCATGGTGGACCGATGTGATGAGGCGGCTAGGAGGTGGTAGGGTGCCAACCCCCTACAATGATGAGTTATTTTTTTGGTGGCGTCGACAGATCATAGCCATTGAAGACTGAGTACTCTTATGTTGGTATCGACTACAGAGGGGATTTATATATGCCTTTGCCACCAAGTTCCGCCTATGGTGATATTGGTAAGAAATATTTTTATATGTTTCATTTTTTTGTGTTTTTTCAAAAAGAATAAAAAACGCAAATATTTTTGTATTGTATCAAGTATTAATAATTGTTTTATCACGCAAATGTAGGTCTGTGAAAACCATATGGATTCCCACAACATCGGTGGAGGAGCCTGGGAGATGATCATGCAGGAGGAGATGCGGAGAGAGTGTTGCAGAATGTGCAGGGGGACCTGTCTCGATTGATGCACAGGATTCCTATGGTTCAAGTGGAGGATCTGTCAGAGGCTATGCAGCGGAAGGTGGTGGGTGTGCCCCGTGTGTGGGTGCGACTCTTTCAGCATAACACAAACACTATAGTGTGATATCATGATACACATCCATTGCCAAGGACATAGATGCCATGGTCATATATATACCTTCCATATATGTATTTTGAGGGCGTGAGCCCCATTTTGTACTATGACACCATATATTTTGAAAATATGAAATATAAAAATTTTGGTCTTCATCTTTACTTATATATGTTACAATGTGTACATGCATGAACGTGTTTTATTTACTTTATTTATGTGACAAATGACAATCTAAAACATAATTAGCATATGCATTGGATACATGATTTTAACTTCTAGGTATGTGATTATAAGTAAGAAAATAAAAGTATTGTTCCAAAATTCGTACCCGTAGGAATCGTCGGACTAGAGTAGGGTCTCACATTCCCTTCATAATATTCCAATTCATAGGCTCCTTTCTCTAAACATGTTGCATGATATAAGGACTGTGCCACATGGGGTTGAACTTGCCTGCCCCCAACAGTTATTTGGCTTGGTCATACAGGAGAACCAAGTCACTCTCAGTGTAATGTCGAGGATAGACAGACCTATCATATTGAACCTTAACATGTTGTTTATTCACTTCAATAGTCGTAGAGGCATTTCGACGCTACTCATCTATATGCTCTAGGTGCACAAGGTGTTCTTCAAGATCAAATGTTTCAAATAAGAGCTCAATTGCCAATTTGAATTAAGGGATTTCCCATTCAATCAGAAAGATCGAATCCACACCATGTACTAATTAAAAAGGAGAAAAATTAGTGGAAGTCTTTATCATGGTTCAATAAGCCCAAAGAGCAGGGTAAACCATTAGATGTCAGTCAGATTTACTCTAGCTGATAGTTTTTTGCAAGATGGTCTTGAGAGATTTATTCACCGCCTCTACTTGTCCATTTTCCTGGGGATAATAAGGGGAAGAATGATCGTGCTTAAACCCCAATTTTGATACTAACTCCTTCATCATTTCATTCTGAAATTGACTTCCATGATCAATGACAATCTCCTTTTGGATTCCAAACTGGGCTATAATTTGGTTGAATACGAAGAATGTTGTTTTCTTACCATTGGATTTAATGGTAGGCATGGCCTCTGCCCATTTAGTGAATTAATCCACAGCCACAAGAATATGTTGATTCCCCCTAGCCAAATCTAGGTTATAGTCCAAAATCTACCCCCCACTTAGTGAAGGGATCGACAGTGACGACTGGGTGAAGAGGGGTTGGATGCGAGCACATTTTTTGAGAAAACACTTGGAAAGGGTGACACTTCTTGACTGCTTCAACACAATCTTTAAAAATTGACGGCCAAAAATAACCATCTCGCAAAATTTTTTGGGTTGTCGCAAGCCCAGATAGATGACCACCATAAGCCCCACTATGATAGTCATTGAGAACCGACAAATTTTCCTCGAGATTCAAGCCACAACACAAAATATTATCTACTCCTTGATGATACAAAGTTTCGTCGATGATAAGGTAGTTTTTTGCGTGATGATGTATATGTTAGGATAGCTTCAAGGTTTGAAGATAAATTAGAATGTCTCCATCCCAGAGGTCCAAAGATGAGATAAGGAAGATATTTTCATCTACAAACGAATCTTCATGAATAATTTCCTCATCTAGTCGAGGGAAGTTTGACATCAACTAGGCAAAAACTAGTGATTTATTAGATTTTGTCGAAGCAAAATCGAGATCAAATTCTTGCAAAATAACAATCCACTTATTGTATTTTCCCCCTATGACACATTTGGTAAGGACATATTGAAATGGACTGATATCTGCAACTACAGTAGTTTTGCAAAGTAATATATAATGTTGTAATGTTTGAATTGCATGTATGGCAGCCAAGGCTAGTTTTTCTACATGAGAGTATTTAAGTTTGGGACCGACTAAGTTTCGACTGAGATAGTAGACAATGTGCTCATGAAGCTCATTTTCCTCCTGAACCAAAACCATACCAACCGTCCCTTCAGATGTGGCGATATAAATCAAATAGTCTCTATTGTAGTCTAGAGGCTTCAGCAGAGGCACCGATACCAAGGCTTTCTTAAGAGCATCAAAAGATTCCTATGCTCACTCATCCCATATAAATGGAGTATCCTTCTTCAAAAGATGCATGAAACCCTTAGTTAAATTAGCATAGTTCGCTATGAACTGACACAAGAAGTTATTCTTCCCCTGTAAACCCTACAGTTGTCAAATGTTGTATGGGAGAGGCAATCGAAGTATTTCCTCAACCTTCATAAGATCCACCATGACCCCATGCTCAAAGACTAAGAATCCTAAGAGACGCCAAGACCTAATGCAGAATATGCACTTGTGAGGGTTCAAATGGATGCGATAGTAATGGAATCTCTCAAATACTAATCGAAGGTGAGTGGAGTGATCTACTCTCTTGTGAGAGTGAGAAGAAACATCATCAAGGTAAGCTTAGACAATATTTTTGAGATTGTGAAAAGAAAAGGTCATGGCACATTGGAAGGTTGCTCCAACGTTTTTAAGGCTGAAAGGAATTTTACAGTATGAAAAAGTACCCCAAGGAAAAATAAATGTCATCTTATGTTGATCCTCGAATTTGATTTGAATTTGATTTTATCTTGAAAATCTGTCCATAAAAGAAAAAATTTGCTTCTCACGCACTCATCAAGAATCTGGTCAATGAAAGGAGTCGGGAATTTGTCTTTAGGACTAGCCTTGTTCAGTTCTCGAAAATCCATACATACACGGATGGTTCTTTCTTTCTTATTCACGGGAATGGGGTTGGACACCCATTCATTCAAGGGAACCTAGTAGATGAAACCAGCATTAAGTAGCTTCTCTACCTATGCCTTAATAGCAAGGGCCTTCCTAGGATTAACAGCTCTAATACATTTTCGAATAGGTCTAGCATCTGAATAAGTCTTGATCTCATGTTCGACAATGTTGGGGTCAATCCTTGGCATCTCTTCGTATGACCAAGTGAATACATCACAAAATTATTTGAAGATATYARTGTAGATATGAATTTCTTCAAGCGAACAATCTGCATCGATATATATGTTCTCAATTTTGCTAGGAATTTGAGAGATGTTGATTGTGATGGGGGGMGAAATATTCTCCATGTTTCTTTCGGCATAAATACCATGTGTATCTAGTGGAMCCACAGCGTGACTGACCATCTTGCTCAAGGTAGATCTAAATTCATCATGTTCAATCCTAACAAGKTCTGGGAGGAAATAGAAGTGATGATGCATATTTTCCCAAGGCCTATCGGGACCATACATGGCCTCTAAGATGGCTTCATCTGAAGGTAAAGTACCATYGAGGAAATCATGTGAAAAAKATGATCGGGCRGCCCATACGGGATCCTCCTCACTTGTTTGCGAGGAGCAAGGATMTGAGTCAGCGGTAGTGTTAAGAACAACCTGATACGCAACCTTTGTCATTGAYAGTGGCATTTCCATCCTAATGTGTGATTGACCTTTGCATGACATAGTCAGGGAAGGTARGTTCCAAGKKTCATTGAAATATGAAGTACGRAAAGGAACAAACCTCATCAAAGATGAAGACCTATTGGAAATGGCATGAATGTGATGGATTGGTGCCACGAAATCAAAGCTACCCATGAGAGAGGAATACATATTGACACCAACATCCTCAGTTTCCTACTGAGAATTATCGATCACTAGGATCAAAGGTCCAACTAATGCATTAGGACTAGCATGTGCAAAGAACAATTGATCAATTGTCGTTATTTTTCCTTCGTGAGGAAAACAAAAAGTGCAGAACACAGACGACACGACCGCGGTCATGGCATAAGTCTAATTACGCCCTAGGAGTAAATTATGGTCAAGGGGCACGTCAACCACCTAGACATCAACCTTCACTATCTTTCCACCTAAATTTACTGGAAAAGCGAGAAGAATTCCATGGGGTCAAAAATAGCGTCCATCAAATGCGATCAAAATAGTCATAGATTCGGTTAGAGTTAGCGAGCCAATTTTTTTCCAACAGGTTAGGGACATCACGCATGTTGCAGCACCTTCATCAATTATAGTGCGTTTGATGGTAAATTTCATGTACTCCACATGGATTTGAAAGGCCACGTGGTACGGCAAGTGAGGCTTAACATCCGTGATGTCAAACTTAATAACCTTCGAGCCACATGGGTATAGATCTCCTAAAGAAGATAACAAGGGGTTCCTCTATGAAGGACACATTTGGAGAACCTCCAAAGCTGACATCGCACAAGGGGTTTGACCTAGATCTTAGACAATCAAATAGTTATGGGTAGATCTGGCATTAAGATTGTGGGCAGGGAATTTTACTACTCCTTTTGGAATACGAGGTAGAGGTTTCATCTTTTCGATCTACAAGGGTGTTTCTGGAGGAGGGGGAGACTCTGGACCAGTAATAGTCAATGAAGAATCGTAATCACGAGATAGATTGGCTACATCAATCTGAGACTTGTCTATATTAACACATAGATGGTCACCTTCATGTGTCTATAGGTTTTGACTCCCACTCAACATATTTATGGTGTTAGAGGACCTCAAAGCCATGTGTTGATTATGCGGAAATTGATTGGTCAGCGCAATAGGCAGTTGTGATAAGAGCCTCGAGGCTTCCTCGATTTTGGGGCATAGGTGGATAAAGTGATCACCTTTACAAATTTTACAAGGAACTCCACCTTCTATTTGTCTTTCTTGCCCTCACCAGCATTATTATTCAATCTATCATTGTTAGTGTTGTCCTTGGATTTGTTATTATTTTTTCCACCCTTACGATTATTACCTGGTCCTTTCCTTCTATTCCCTTCTGGTTGTTGGTTACCATTTGGATTGGTTGATCACTGTATAGAATGCACATCCTTCGACTGAGTGGGAGTGGAGGATGAAGTCGAAGCTTGTCCTACTACAGGCTAGCTTAGAGAAAAATCCTTCAACTAGTTCATCACCAAGTCTATAGACTTAGCATTTGCAGAGCCTATGATGCCATCGGCATGAGGCATGGTATTTTTTCTAGGGTCATAATTTGATCATGGCGCGTCAAGAAGAATTTCATACAACATCCTAGATTGAGTATATATGAGGTCTAGTTGTTGGGCCTTGAAAATGGCTTCTTCCTTAGATGTTACTCTGAATGTAGAAACATCCTTCAAAATATAAGGCAATAAGGACTTAAGGAACCACTCCAATGGACACTATGGAGGAATTTAGGCTTTAATCAACCTCTTATGTCTACACCATTCTTAGATATAGTCTGAGATATGTGTGGCCTTATCTTGGCGAAATGCTGACAAAATTTCTATGCCGACATCATAACAAAATGGCAACTGGAAGTGGTTGAGAAAGACCAAAATCATCTAATTAAATTTTTTGTATGTTCCCCCCGGTAGCTCAATGTACCGTTTTGCAAAAAATCCCATGAGGATGCGTTGAAATAGTCTCAAATGAATATAATCGTCATTAAGGGAAATGGATGAGCACCAAAGATGAAAAGTAGTAACATGATCACCTGGATCCTCGCCAGTATTTCCCTCAAATTTTGGAATGTCTGAAGGAAGATTGGTGGGGACGGGGGGGGCATGATGGATCATGATTCATTGGGGCATTCATTAATCTCGACAAATCTGGTAGATTAAGCATGGCCAAAAAATGGAGTCGAGGTTGCAACATATGAGCCCATGCTCCCAGGAAAGATTGGTGTTGAGGAATTGTAGGCCATCCAAGGTTCTGGTATACACCATGTCCCTATCTGGTAGGGTAATATCCTCCTCCAAACTAATTGATGAGAGGTTGTATGGGAACCATACCTATAGGGGCGGCATAATGAGGGTTATAAACATTGCCCCAGCCTGGAGGAACTCCAGGCTGGGGGTTGCCCATAGTGTGAAATTTACTCCCTCCCGGTGGAACTTTGGAGGATAGAGTTGGATTTTTCATAAAAAAATGTGTTTGTCGGAATCAACATGGAAGAAGAAGGGGGGAAGGACGGAATATACGAAGTGACTTGTCCGCCTAGTTGATTACTCCATTCAGAAGCATTGAGACTAGGATTATACCTAGAAGGAAAAGGAGGTTGGCCTCCTACCATATGATTCGTTTGGGGAATATGACCTCCACCAAACGAGAGAGGAGTGTGCAGAGGAACCATGCCCCTAGGTCCAAAACTAGGATTTGCATTAATCATTGGAATGGAGGATGAAAGTTGCTACGTCATATTGGGCATACCAAAAGAAAAAGAGTTATAGAATGAAGGTATGGACTAATAATTGTATCATGGCGTACCAAAAAGAGACCTGAAAGGGTTCATTGCTATGGGTCGAGTAGAAACCACAAGCTAGGTAGCAATAAGGATGGGAACCTCCGGCACTACAACCATCGCGGCTGAAGGATTCAAAGGAATCCCAATAACCATAGAAGGTACAGGAGTCGAGGGACTCCCCATTTTGTTCGGACTCGACTTGGTACCCATAACTGGATAATCACAAGTCTGGGAGGTGGATATATATGTACCACGTTTATTAACTTTACACCTTTTAGAAGGAAACTTTGGTAAAGAATCAAAATGCAGTGGTAACTTCAACAAACGATGAGACCTACAAGGAGGTTGTTCTTTCTCCACGATGACTCAAGACCCGAGATATGAAACCAAATCCTATGGCCAATTAACAATCAGAGAGCACACCAAAATAAATAAATAAAAGGCCAAATGCACACAAACAGGATATAGTAATTGAAAAAGGGACCTCCCTCACTAGAGTAGGTATGCCTCAACCAAGAGGGGCCTAATACTCCCTTTAAAAGATTGGAGGTATCATAATCAGTTATAAGGGATCTCGTGGGATTAACAGCGTAGTCGGTTAGATCCCCCTAGAGAGGTAATCCTCCATAAAGTATGTGTGTTGTATGACCCTTATATGACTCAGGGTACCTGCAAAATAACCCCTACAAGTAACTTATGTGGCTACCTATGTCAAGCAACTAGATCCACGGTGATATAACCAATGCACAGGTGAACAGTCATAAGTCTAGTCCACCGTATGGGCAGGGAAACAAAGCCCGAAATGTTGAAAGCATCGTCTCTCACGGAGGTAAAGGTACTAGCAAGACCCCCATATCTGAATGGAACCATAGAAATAACTTTGATGCTAAGAAGGTATTAGAGGTCTATCTCTCCAACCAGCTTCACCCGTCCTTGTGCTTAACTCTGGTGTGAGCAGAGCCTCCTGACGTCACTAATTACACAATGGGTTTCACCACTCCTTGGTCAAACACATATGTTTAGTTTAACAGACTTGGAGAAGTTTACTAACAAAATACTATTCCAAGGCCCTATGTTCTATGCTTGTTTGTGTACCCTGAGAAATAAAATCGGTTCTAATCAATTTTAATTAATCAGTGTTACTTTTAATTACTTTTGTTTACTCAAGAGGTGTGGTCATGAAACTAATGATATTATGACTCAGTATATCCAAGAAACGAATATAAAAATATTGCTAAGTCCTAATCTTAAATTCTCAAGAGATGGTAAGCTTTTAAATGCAACTTTCGATGTAATTTCTACAATTTCAATAAAATGCAATCTTTCCACATGTGTCAATATCAATACTAAGTAATCAAAAGAACAAATGCCATAATGCAAAATGAGAAAAACAAAAATTGATTTTTTGATATAAAGAAAAGAAAATGCAAGGACTGAAAAGCAGCTTCACATACAGACCCCACTGCAAGAAAAAAGAGACAAGCCAAGAAGGATATCAAAAAGAAAACACTCAGAACAATGTGCAATGACAACCAGTGAAAAATATGATAAGAAATAATATAGCCCGAAAATTCAACAATAAGAAGGTTTCCTATGACTCTGTAAGCACTTAACAGTTAGGACAGAGACCCAAGAAGACTCAGCAACCAACCAAACTCACCCAGTAAACATAAAACTCGTTCAGTAAGCCTAAAGAGCTTATGTATGCGATTACTTGACAAAAACTCGCGTATGTACGTGCCCTATAGAAGGACAACTCGCGTATGTACACGCTTGTCAAGGGAAAACCCATGTATATATAGTAAAACACTGTAAGGGCAAGGATTAAGCCAAGAAACTCGGATGAAAAGTAAAAATAGGTTTTCAAGCAATTAGGTGACAAGGAAACTCAAGTTAATAGAGAGCAAGTCAAGGATAAAAACACTCCAAACCCCAAACAGAAGATCAATCCCTAGTATGTTCGTCAATTCTGTTACGAGAAAAATCTCTCTATGGCATGGGTTAAACCACAATAGACAGAATGACATGCATAAATCAACTATAATCCCAAGTATGCTATATAAATGAAATGATAACAAGACAAGTTCAAGAGCCTACGTCGTCTGGATGTTCGATGAAGACCAACGTTGAGCACGCAACTCAAAGATTTATACCTCCAACTTGTCCTCAATAACCAAGATATGCAAGCATATGGTGATAATATATAATGTTAGCATATAGATTAGCATAATCCATTAACATACATGACAAATATGCCCATGGAATAATAATTCAAATATTTTCAAGATATCAATTCGACAAGAAAAGAGTATTTCTATTGAAATAATTAGCAGGAGTGTGTAGGTGACAAACTTCTGCAACGGCACATATCAGAACTGAGAAAATAAGTCCATCTAGCTGGGCCTCTACCACTTCAATCCTCCACCAACGGCAAGCCCATATAGAGGAGACAATGAGGTTCTCCATCACAAAGAAGGAAGAGCTTGGGGGTTGAACAATGAGTTCTACTTTGCCTATTTCCATTGCTATGTTTGTAAAAAGGGTTGGAAAAATTAACTTGCAAAATTTTTTCAAGAGGTTAATGAAGTTGAAAAATAAATAATTAGTCTTAGGATCAATTATGTATCAAATAAAAATAAATCTACACATAATCTTAAGAATCATGTATTGTTGAATATAACAAGTAGTGAAACTAAATACAAAGATTGAACACACATGGAAAGCCTACATAAAATAGTTGAAAAAGATTCTAATGAACTAATTAATATATATATATATATGGAATGGAATTCAATAAAGAAACTTTTCAAATTATTCTTTACAAAGAAACTTCTGACACCCCAGAAGCACTATCAACTAATTCAAATATGGATCTAGAAGACTTTGCTATGGAGCACATATGGAAAATCATTTAAAGAAAACATGTCATCAATTTATTAACATGTTTGGAATATTTATCTCCTCACCATCTCAATATAATGATATAACCCAAG
>JZKD02S1406179.1:0-11238 GCA_000966675.3 Picea glauca | reverse complement strand
GAAGGGCCTTGCTCTTGCAACACTTTTCACCCTTAGATTTATGTTTTGAAGCTAGCTGTTTTGCCAAGGATATTTAAGGAAAGAGGGAGGAGCATGAGGCCTTGCTTAAGCAACATCGGAATGAACCTCCTCCCCTTAGGGTTTTGACTCTAGGGCCCTGCCATTGTAGCACCATAGAACCTAACTCTCTTGTCCTTAGATTTAGATTCTCCCCAGATATTGCCCTTATTTCTGACTCCATAATACCCTAAGGCACTAGTCTATCTCTTCAACGTTGGGCCTATTGTGCCAAAACAACTTTTTCAAAACTCTTAAATTTGAAACCCTAACTAACCCTAACGTCTAACTAACCCTAGATTGATGATGAAGTCATGCCTCTTTTGAGATTTTGGTTGATATAAAACGTTGTGGCTTAGTCATTCTAATTGATAGACATTGATGTATTGATAGTTTTCATTGGCTAAATAACAAAACGTTCACCTCTTTGTCTACCAAACTAACCCTAAAGAACAAGGCTGACGTCACCTCTAGTAAGCTTGATGCAGCAGCCTTTATATATGAGCAATTGATGACATTTAATGCATTAAGTTAATTAAAGGGTTGATTATCTACATTGAATGCTATATCATTTCCGGTGTTTATTGAGAAGTAATATTATAATCCCTAGTCATTTTTGCAATCATTGACTTCGTCAATAATTACTGCTATTTATTCTCATGTATATTAAATGTTGATAGTTATTAATTTATGAAGTGCTAACCACTATTTGCATGCATTAGTTTTATTGTTGCCTTGTCTCGCAAATAGGTGCCTTTTCTGTGGTTTATCTTCATTTTGACTATCTTCTTGGCGGTAATCTGTGAAAGGGAAAACTTACCTTAATCGTTTAAGCCTTTGTCTTTTCAAAACCCCAGATTGCTAGGGACGTTTCCCTTGGGTTTAGCCACCCTAAATAGAAAGAGCCCCCCATCGAGGTGACAGTGGGTGGGGAAGCTCCTGTTATGCTAGTTTGACCTTTACTTTCTTAGCTACCTGACCTAAGCTACAAACTGAGCGATAACAAGCCGGCAACTGAGAATGTCGGTGTTGGAATGTATTCTTCCCTTATGGTTACTTTTGACTTCATGGCACCGATTCACCACGTTTACGCCACGTCCAGTAGGCTCGTTTCTACATAGAGGTCCATTCCTTTCCACACTTCCTATTTTAGTGATCTGTGGACCCTACCTTCCATGACTTCATCTTGTGAAGGTCAGTCGCATGCTGGAATGGCCATGCCACTATCGGCAGCAGATATTGTGTATCAAGTTGTTCTCGACTCTTTCGTCAATCTCGATCATGTACCTCACTGACGGACGAGGAGGATCCCATTCTTAGGCCCATGTGGGCCATTTCGTTGTCTTTTTCACATGACTGCCTCGATGATAATTTTCCTTCAATCGAAGCTATCATTGAATCCATGAATGGTTCCGACAAACCTTGGGATGATATGCATCACCATTTTATTTTCTCCCAGAGCTTTAAAAAATTGAACAAGATCACTTTCAATCTACTTTGAGTGAGATAGTCAGTCACGCTGTAGTTCCACTTGACACGCACAACATTCATGTCAAAGGAAATATGGTGAGTATTTATCCTACCGTCATGATCGATATCTCTCGTACCTCTAGAAAGATTGAAAATGTACATATCAGTGTGGATTGTTCGCCAGAAGAAATCTTGATCTACACTGAACTCTTCAAATAATTCCAAGATGTATTTTCTTGGTCATATGAAGAGATGCTAGGAATTGACCCTCGTATTATCGAGCATGAGATTAGAACTTATCCGGATGCTAAACCTGTTCGACAACGTCTTAGAGCTCCCAGTCCCCAGAAGGCCCCTGCCATTAAGGAAGAGGTGGAGAAGCTACTTAATGTTGGTTTCATCTACCCAGTTCCTTTGACTAAATGAGTATCCAATATCGTTCCTGTGAATAAGAAGAAAGGAACTATCCATGTATGTATGGAATTTCGTGACCTGAGCAAAGCCTGTCCTAAAGACAACTTCTCGACACCTTTCATCGATCAAATTATTGATCGGTGTGCGAGAAGCGAAGTGTTTTCTTTTATGGATGGATTTTCAGGGTATAACCAAATTCAAATTAAACCTGAGGATCAAAACAGAACGACATTTATTTGTCCTTAAGGTACTTTCTTATACTAGAAAATGCCTTTCAGCCTGAAAAACGTCGAAGAAACCTTCCAAAGTGCCATGACCTTCACATTCCACGATCTTAAGCATATAGTCGAAGCTTACCTTGACGATCTTGTTTCTCACTCTTGTAAGAGAGAGAATCACTCTACACACCTTCATCTTGTTTTTGAAAGATGTCATTACTATAGAATCTGGTTAAACCCTCATAAGTGAATCTTTTGCAATAGGTCTGGTCGCCTTTTGGGATTTCTAGTTTCTGAGATTAGGATCATGGTAGATTCGTTAAAGGTTGAGGCAATACTTCAATTGCCTCCCCTGTGCACTATTCAACAACTTCAAGGTTTACAGGGGAAAGCTAACTTTCTACGTCGATTTATAGTAAATTATGCCAATATCACTAAGGGTTTCATGCATCTTTTGAAGAAGAACACCCCTTTTGTCTGGGATGAGCGAGCCCATGAGTCCTTTGATGCTTTGAAGAAAGCCTTGGTATCGACACCTTTGCTGAAGTCTCCTTACTACAGTAGGGATTAATTGCTTTATATCGTCGTGTCTGAGGAGACAATTGGTATGGTTTTGGTTCAGGAGGATGATGAGCTCTGCGAGCATGTCATCTAATATCTTAGCTGAAACTTAGTCGGTCCTAAGCTTAATTATTTTCACGTTGAAAAGATAGCTTTGGTTGTCGTTCACACACTCCAACATTTACGTCATTATATATTGCTTTGTAAGACGACTGTGGTTTCCTATGTCAATCCATTTCAATATGTCCCTACCAGGCATATCATAGGGGGGAAATATGATAAATGGATTGTCATTCTACAAGAATTTGATCTCGATTTCACTTCTGCGAAATCCACGAAATCACTAGTTTTCACGGAGTTAATATCCGACTTTCCATGATTAGATGAGGATGTCATCCATGTTGATTCATTTATGGATGAACACATTTTTCTTTTCTCACCGTCCGACCCCTGGTATGGAGACATTGTTCTCTATCTTCAAACTTTGAATTTCCCTCAGCATCTCTCACAAGATGACCGACGATGTGTACGCTACCAAGCTAATAATTATACTATCGTCGGTGACACTTTGTATCACCGAGGAGTAGACAATATCTTTCATCGTTGTTTAACTTGCAGAGAAGTCGAGTCAGTCCTAAACGATTTCCAAAGTGGGGCTTGGGTGGTCATCTATCCGAGCTTATGACAACCCAAAAAAATTTGCGAGCTGATTATTTATGGCCTTCTATCTTTAAATATTTTATTGAAGCGGTTAGGAAGTGTCACCCCTACTAGGTGTTCACTCGGAAAATGCACTTGCATCCAGCCTCTCTTCACCCGGTCATTATTGTCAGTCCCTTCACCAAGGGGGGGTGGACTTCGTGGATTGCAACCCAACTTCGACTGGGGGGGAATCAACACATTATCGTGGTCGTCAACTACTTTAATAAGTGGGCCAAGGAAATGCCTACAGTTAAATCCAATGGGATGACTATTGCCTTCTTCATATTCAATCAAATTATCACCCGGTTCGGTATTTCGAGTGAGATTGTCATTGATCATGGCAGTCACTTTCAGAATGAAATGATGGAAAAACTAGCATCTAAATTGGGGTTTATACATGGTCATTCTTCTCCTTATTACCCCCAGGAAAATCGACAAGTAGAGGTCGTCAACAAGTCTCTCAAGACAATTTTGAAAAAAACTGTCAGCCAGAGTAAGTCCGACTAGCACATTATGCTATATCCCGCACTCTGGGCATACTGAACCTTCGTCAAGACTGCCACCGTATTTTCCCCTTTTTAGTTAGTATATAGTGGAGTCAATTTTACCTATTGAATGTGAAATCCCTTCTCTTAATTTATCAGTTGCACTCCTACCTGACACTTCTGATCTCGAGCGATGCCTTGTACACCTAGAGAGTCTTGACGAGCAGGGTCGAGACGCCTCTATGGCTATCGAGGCCAACAAAAGAAGTGTCAAGGTCCAGTATGATAGGTATGTCTGTCCTTGGTTGTATGTTGAGTGTGACTTGGTCCTCTTATATGATCAATCCAAAGAACCACTCAGGGACGGCAAGTTTAAACCCATGTGGCACGGTCTCTATATCGTGCAGTGGGTCTTAGAAAAATGAGCCTATGAGTTAGAAGATTATGAAGGGAATATGTTGGTCGAGCCCATAAATGGTCTCTACTTGAAAATATACTATGCTTAAGCCCCAATCTTGGGCGGAACTCTTTGTATACTAATGTAATTTAGTGTATATATATTTTCCCTTTCTTTTCGTCTTCAGCTTGCTTATCGAGTTTTCCCTTGGTTGGCAGATGTCAACGGAGTCTCCAGTCTACTTAGGATTCACAGACAGAGCCAGACATCATACATGGAACTTGGCTTCCACCACTTGGGTGGTTTACTCACCCGACGGTCTACTGGTGTCTTAAGGTGGCATATGCCTAGGGCCATCCACGAATAATGTGGTCTAATATAACGTCATTATATAACTTTTGCGCGATGTTATCTCACATGGTATTCTCTCTTTAGAAGTTTGCTTGGATTCCCAGTTAGTAGTATGTCAATTGAACGGTAGTTACCATGTGCGTGATCCTACTTTATTCCGACGATTTCTATGGGTACATCTTTTAGAACGATAGTTTGATTTTATTACTTATTATCACATTCCTAGGAGTTCTAATCATGTATCCGATGCTTATGATAATTTCATTTTAGATTGGCATTTGTCACATAACTAAATCAAAGAAAACCATCTCATCAATGTACACATTGTAAATAAAAGTAAAGCCGAAGATCCCTGTTTTATATATATTTCAAAATAAATATGGTGTTTATAGTACAAAATTGGGGCTAACACCCTCAATACACATATACAGACGATACTACAACATCCACGACATCTACGCCTGTGGTGCCAGATGTGTATCATGGTAACAAAATACAGCATTTGCGAGACGCTGAAAGAGTCGCACCCAAGCTCTGGGCACACCAACCACTTGTCGTTGCATGGCTTCTGGCAGATCCTCTACCTGAACCATTAGAATCCTATGAGTCAAATGAGACATGTTTCCCTACATGTTTTGAAGGACTCTCTCAGGTTCTCCTCCCGCCACCTCATCTCCCTAGTTCCTTCGACGATGTCGAGGAAGCCCTTACGGTCGTCTCGGACCCACGTCTACATTACACAAATGTCTAGTTAGTACTTAAACATCATCCAAAAAAAAAAAAAATCTCTGTACAAAAATACAAAAAAATGAAATATTAAAAAAAAAAAATTGACATACCTATGTCCCCGTAGGAGGTCCCAGGTGGGAGTGGAATGTCAAGGTCCCCTTTGAAGGCGATCCCTGCATAGGGATAGTCATCTAGAGCAATGACCTATCGCTGCCACCAGTAGAAGAAATCCTCATTGTAGGGTGTGGGCACCCTACCTCCCCTCTGTTGTCTCATTAACTCGGTCCATCATGCCATGGTTGGATCGTGAGTTCCTCTCGGAATAATCTCAACTCTAGGTCCCAAACCTGGAACCCTCTCAAAGAAAAAACTACATAAGATAGAGGCAAACCTGAATTTCCTCTTGCTACCTTGTTTGCACTCTGTCAACTAGCTCTTCATATTAGCCAGCAATGAGGTACACCAATCATATATTGTGGGTCTCAATCACTCTACAACATAGAACATGAGTGGCCTCGATGTCTAGTGCAATGAAGTTGAGCATATGATCCTGGTCAACATGAGCACAACAATCTTGAGGCTGAGATTGTTTATCGCTCGGATGGGGAGTTGACTCCCGACCTTCAGAGTCCCTGCTACACAATGAGTGTCTATGTACTCCTCTATTTTCATTCCGCTCCCTGCTCCCCATGATTTGAGTTTTACAACCTCATCCCGGCATGATAATCCAATCAAAAAGTAGATATCCTCTACTTCAATCCTCCATGGTTTCCCATCGAGGTTGAATCTTTCCTTGTCAAGGTCCCAGTAACCCACAAGCATCTAAAACAACCTCACCTGGGCTCTCATCTATTTGAGTGCCCAAAATTTATATAAGTCACATATTTTCAAGGCCATTTGGGCCCCCAGATCTCTATCCACAGCAGCATATACCTCCTCGTGCTCCCTTTCCCTCCATTCTAGCACCATACTGCCAGATAAAAGTCAAAATTTGAGTTAGCAACCATAGAAGTTATTAATTACGAACTTGTACGTGAGCTTCCTTATTTATAGTCATGTATAGGGCTGGGTATAACCCAACGTATATGTGACCTGGTAAGTGGCAACCAACGTACACCGAGTTACCCAATTTGAGCCCTAATTTACTCAAAATTTGAAACCTAATTTAAAAATTTAATCCACTAGAAAGGAAGAGGAGGGGAAGAGTAATTACTTGGTCCAGATGGTTTTTGATTTCTTCGTCTGACGCTCCCGCAATCACCAATTGAAGATCGAAGGTAATTTGGTCCAATTTTCACTATTTGGGTAAAAAGTCAAAATGACATAGTAATTTTTGGTTTTGTTACTATTTATAATAGTTTTTACCCACTTTCTATAATTTTGAGTCATTTTTTTTTCCAATGGACTAATACAAAGGTAGATTGAGTTGGTTTTTGTAGTTTTCACCAAGGATTCTAGCGGATTTCAAAGTTATGTTGGTCGTTCGTCACCACGAGCAGGTATTTCCCCTACCCAACATATAGGATAGGTATCCATTCCATCATGCATTTTTGCATTGTCCTATAACTGTCACTTTTTATGCCTTAGGTACGAACCCATTTTTTTTTACACAGACCCTTCCATCTTCTATAAGTAGTGTCATTATCAAGTGGTAGAGACTTACCAAACATGGGTGCCCTAGTCAGATACCCTGCTTCATTTCGTGCCCATGCAGAGATTTCTTCCATAGGACCAAGAGTCCCTTATAACTCTAAGTGCATGAATTTATGTTGAGCCTCATTTATCACTCGTAAACATGTTTCCTTATACCTAGAGGACTCCCAACCGAGTTTAATTTAAGCTCTTTTCCAACTCATCTTCAAAAAGAGAAAATATTGTTGAGTGAACTTGTCTCTTTCACACTCGTAAATTGGATTTGAAAGGACGTCTATTTGGCACAAGTTTATCCCTTTTTCACACCAAGTAGACTAAATGTCATAAAAAATGACATTTTTTGGTGTTAAGTTGTGATTGCATCTCATTCCCTTGCTTGCAATATTGATCCTTTAGCTGGTTCTCGCTTTGCGTTATAAATTGTTTGCCTCAACAATTCTTGCATCCTCAACCAAGCAGAGCCTCGTTTATATCCTTCACAATTTGACACCCTATACCTAGGAGGGAACATTCCCCCGAGTATCCATCTCCCGCATGCATCTCATTGCATTGAGCATAGGTATGTTCCATTGCTGGAACTAGTTTTTCTTACTTGTGACACTCGTTTCCTCCTCTGTATCACAACATTCATGTGTCTATGAAAAAACAAAAAAATATGGGCGAGAAGGGAGTATTATCTTATATTGGAAGCAGTCGTGTCGCCTTTGAACATAGCACAAAGTTATTGAGTCCATTCATCATCATAATTTTGGGATTAGCATGGCCTTAGGAAGTTGAGCTCGTTACTGAGTCTTCTCTACCGATTGGTTACTCTTCCAGTCCCTATAGATAATTTCATTGATGCCTCCCGCATCTCATGGTTTCATCATTGAGTCTATGTTGTCGAAGTCTTCCATATGTCTCATGCTCATGTTCAAAGGAAGTCTATCAACATTTGTTGGCCACTTCTCAGAACTCTTGACTTTGCATGTTGGCCATACCCTCAGTTTGTCTTAGAGTCACATGATATTGTAGTCCTATCATGGTGCATGATATTGGTTGTCATGAATTGGGCCTTGTTCATAACTATGACAGCCTTTGGCATGTAACCGCATTTGTATTTTCCTATTCATGGCCACTGACAGTTGTTTGGTATATTTTCACATGGATCTACAGTGTAATTCTATTGGCAGCCATGTATGCAAAGTCAGTGTAGAATGTAATGAGCAACTAGTTCTTCTAGATGGTTCCCCATCACTCCACTTCTGGGTTGTTTATAATGTATTTCAGCCATCGCAGATACTCCTCTGACCTCACACATTAGGGGGCATATGTCATAACAATATTTGCCTCACCTTATGAAATCTTTCTCAAAAGGCCTTTTTCCATTTCCCCATGCAGACTTATCATCCCTGTTTGTAAATCCCAAAGCTAAAAATACATATTTTTCCACATGTACGCACCTTGCCTACTATACAACATGCGTATATGCAGGTTGCACCACTACATCCCACGTACATCGAGATTTGTGACAAAAAATGAAAATTAATGTCAGGTTTCCATGTCACTATAGGAGATCTATGATCCTTGGCCTTCCATATACTAGAAATGTTCCAACTCGGCCCTTTAGTTTTGTTTGAAGGCTATAAATGGGCCAATGCCAAGCTATGGAAAAGAGGAGAAAGAATTCAACTTTGAGAGCAAAGTTACTCTGGAGAAATTATTTACTTCATATTGAGTCTACATCCCTTTTTCCTTGAAGTCTGAACACAGTGTTCAGCCCCCAAGCTCTTCCATTATTGATTGAGAACCTCATTGCTTCTCTTTTATGAGCTTGCCTTTGGTGGAGGATTGAAGTGATGGAGGCTCAGCTGGAAGGAACTTAGTTTCTCGGTTCCGAACCATGCCAACACAGGAGTGTGTAAAATTTTCACTTATGTTGATCATATATTAATAGAAATACTCTTTTCCCATCTAATTGATATCTTTCAAATATTTGAATTATTATTCCACGGGTGTATTTGTCATGTTTATTAATTGACTATGCTAAAATCATTTATTATCACCATATGATTTTTGTGCTTGGTTGTTGAGGACTAGTTGCAGGTATATTGATTTGGGTCAAGTGCTCAACGGTGGACTTCATCGAACGTCTGGACAAGGTAGGCATGTTATCTTGTCTTGCTAGTATATTTGTTTACATAACATACTTGAGAATAGAGTTGATTTTTGCAGTCATTTCCGTCTGTTGTGGTTTACCCTAGCCATAGAGAGATTTTCCTCATAACAATCATGTTGGGATATGCAACACAAAGAGGGGAGGGAGAGGAGACGTGCCCCAAGGGGTATTTCTATAGATACAAAAATCCCATACCAACCAAATATCATGTTGACTTGTCCCACAAGTAAACAAAAATGCAAGATTATTGATATTTTAACTGTGAAAATTTGAATATATGATGGTTACAACAAATTGTTGATATGTGATATACTCATGGGATTCCAATCCAAAAATCAAAGAAGTTTATCCAATCTTATTGGTTGTAGATAACGTCCATTGAGACTATTACATGAAGTGGAGAAGATGTTCAGTGTAATACCACAATGTAACTCTTATAGTTGGGAAACAAGACTCTTATAAGTAGTCCATCATGATTTTCAATTGGTGAGAACCCAATGGGATTAAATGACCATAGTTTATTTATTCATGTGTTGGTCCCAATTTAGAGAGTTTCTTGACTTGGAGAGTACGTCAAATTATACACAGAATGTCTCTATAGAAAATTATTTTGAATTTTTTTTCAGTCTTGTCTAGAATAACAGTCAATCACCTAGAACAATATGGAGAGGAATGGTTGAATGCCTTTATCAATAGACTAAGGAAATGAACAACATATATCTTATTTGAGTACATTTATCTTTTTTAAATATATTTGACAACATAAGTAAAATCATATTTGGGTTGTCGAGTCTTAAAAAATTTGCATTGGATCATTGTATTAAGAGGCCCAGTGACCATGGATTCAAAATAAGAAGGGGATTGAACATGAATATTCATGTATTGCATCATGATGGATATAAAGTAGTACCTATCCTATGAGGTCATTCTCAATAACAGAAGTAATTAGTTAGGTCTATGTTGACAAAATAACTTTATGAGAAAACTATGAAATACAATGTTTAAGAGAGTCTTAGAGACTCTAGTCATTGGATCAAGTTGCACACACATAGAGTATTGAGAGCCTTAGAGAATCTATTCATTGGGTGAATTTGCATAAACATAGGGTCCCAAGTTAGTGATTTAGAGTCAACTCAAAGTCATCTTTTATGTAATGTAAATTGTAGACTACATCGCATTTCCAGAGACCAGTCGAACATCCAATGGTGACAAAGCTTTAAGATTCTGATAGAAAATGAAAATAATTATTTAGGATGAATATTGAGCTTATACATACATTAAGCATTTAGATTGAGTTTTGAAACACTTGATTTAGGCATTGGTTGAAATTATTCCACCGTCATTGTGTTGAGAATTCTAATTGAGCATAACACCATTTATACTTGTAGAGATTATAGATTTTGATATTTTCACTACATCAAAATGATAAGAAATCAACATATGAAGAAGACACAAACACATAACATAATGAAAATATGATGAAAGAATAATGAAATGAATGATCCCGCCCAAAGGGGTTGGATCCAATGGTGGAAAGTGAGGAGTTTTTCACCGTTGGGCAAGGTTCAATTCTCGTGAGGGCTTTACCTGGAGCCATGGGGACACCTTGAGGTAGTGGTCGAATGTGTGGTTGCACCCAGAGATACCATATTAAATGGTATCGTGACCTGTGCACACATAAGTGGATCAAATCCCACCCCCATGTCCTTCAATTTTAAGCCCAAAGGGGTTGGATCCAATGGTGGAAAGCGAGGAGTTTTTCACCGTTGGGCAAGGTTCAATTCTCATGAGGGATTTACCTAGAGCCATGGGGACACCTTGAGGTAGTGGTCGAACGTGTGGTTGCACCCAGAGATACTATAATAAATAGTATCGTGACCCGTTCACACATAAGTGGATCAAAGCCCACCCCCATGTCCTTCAACTTTAAGTCCCCGAGGTGTAGGACAGTCGGTGACGGAGTGTGTTGTTAAGCCACTCCGTGATGTTAAAGTCATCGGTTCGAAACCTGTGGGGACAAAAAATCCAACCATGTTAAGGGTT
>JZKD02S1406168.1:0-11238 GCA_000966675.3 Picea glauca | reverse complement strand
CTCATTCTAACTTTCCAGAAGGCAAAGTTTGTTCCATTGAACAGAGGGGCCTTATTGGTTAAATTTCCTTCATGGCTTGACATGTTTAAGCTCTAGGATCTACCCTTAGATAAAAAGGGGCCGTCTCTGATACCAATTGTTGGACAAATGAATGGGGGGGGTGAATCAGTTGTCACCGTGCTTAAACAATTATGCTTCTTTTAAAATCTTTACAGGGCACTCAATGATGATAAAAATAATGGGAAATAAGCAAAGGCACATTCAGCATTAGTCACATATATGAGAAAAATAAAGACAGATAATTCCCGAGGAAACCCATACAGGGTAAAAACCTCTTTTTCTTTATATGATAAGTATTATCTACATTCTTTACATTATCATACATATGAGCATCAACTCATTATGAGGCTACAACCTCTATTTTTGCAAGTTGCAACTTGTTGAGAGCACCAACTCTCTGTTTTCTCTAGCACCCACTAGAAGGAAACACCAACCCCCTGGTTTCTCTAGCACCAACTAGAAGAAAGCAACAACTCCCTAGTTTCTCTAGCACCAACTCCCTGGTTTCTCTAGCCCCAACTAGAAGGAAGCACCAACTCCCTGTGTTCAAGCACCCACTTGAACCTTTGAGGACACCAGTCCTCCCTAGCACCTCCTAACCACCCTGAATTATAAATTCTTTATTACTAAAACTTATTACAATGATATAAAATTATTCAATGGCTTACCAATCCTGTTGTTGTTCTGTTACACTACTCTTCCCTGTCTACATCAGTGTCTTCTGCACACCTCTAGCACTTTCTGTTCTTCTGCCTTTTATTCTCTATGCACCATATCCCTTCAATGCACCATTCCTCGACTGTGCATTTCTACTCTTGCGTTCTGCCTCCTTGTACACACCTTAATTCTCCTACACAACGACAACCCTTATCTCTTCTTTGTTTTGCATTCTTATCGTCTCTGTTGTCTTTGTGCATGCAATATTCGCAATTCCTTTGCATGCTCACTCTACGCCAATTCCTCCACAACTTGAGTGCTCTGTCTGATCATCATCATGACTCTTCAGCTTCTCTTATCGTTTACCACTCGTTAAGCATCACTGTATGTTATACTGAGATTCCTTGGCCTCTCTGGCAGTTTGAGACTCTTCGTCTTCTCTGTGACAGTCGAGCTCACCTTCTTTGTTCCAGTTACAGGCCTCAATGCTCATCCAACTGTCAATCACCTCCACGAACATCTTCATCCCTCTTGAATATTCCCAGAGACTCTTCACCTCCTCTATCAATCATCCTGAAGTGTCTTCGAGTCCTCTGGCAGAAACCATCAGTGGTTTCTGGCAGTTACACTGTGTCGTGCTACAATAGCCCTCCGATCTTGTTCAAATTCACCTGCACCATTGGATTGATTCCATGGGATCTTGCATTCATTTCGGCATTTCGACATTCGGCCATTCGACATTCGTGTGACCATGTGTCTCGACATTCCCAGTCATGATCCCCGAAAAGGAGCTTGGTTGCTCTAGCTCTTTCCTCCATCTCTCGCTGATGTGACCAAGGGCTGTGACCACAACCTTATGCATAAGGTGCTTTCACGATTTCACATTTCGTGAATCTGGAGATGAGGCATCTCGACTCTCCAAGTCGCGATCCCCAAAACCTCGCAATGGCGTGGGATCAATGGTCCCGATCAACACTTGATCTGACGGCTCATATCATTTCACGATTTCGACATTCTTGATGTTTAGTGTTCTTTTCACTTCAAAGTTCCGATCTATGAAACTCTGAAATGGAGTCAAATCAACGGTCCAGATCACACCTTGATCTGACGGCTCAGATTAAGTCGCGATTTCGCATATCGCAATTTCAAGATTCCTTTGGTTAATATTCTTTGACATCTCCAACTCTCGATCCGCGAAACTCCAAAATGGACTGGGATCAATTGTCCAGATCAAACCTTGATCTGACAGCTCAGATTAAGTCACGATTTCGCATATCGCGATTTCGAGATTCCTGTGGTTAATATTCTTTGACATCTCCAACTCTCGATCTCTGAAACTCCGAAATGGAGTTTACTTTGGGGTTTCACATTTTCTGAATTCAACAGGTTAGGGAACCCCATTCCTTTGACTTTCCAGTCAGCGAAACGACGATATTTCGCCACGTGTCCTCCTCGAAGATGGACGGTCCTCCTTCTTTCGAGATTTTGTAAGCCCGCTTCTTCTAGCACTTTAAAGAACGTGCAGGCTCTCCTCGATCCAACGGTGGTCGGACCCTGCGCTCAGATCTAACGCCCGAGATCTATCCTCCATATCTTCACGTTCCTCTTGTCTACATTGAGATCTGACAACCATCGGGAATTCTGAATTGTTGATCCAATGATCACAGTTGCTGCTCTTCCCCAATTATCACTGCACTGCTGATCATCGTTGCTGTACTTAAGCCATCATCGCTGTTTTACTTGCCATCAATGACAAGCATACGCTGCTTGTAAAACATGCCAACATTATTTAATGCACATGTAATTTATTGTAACTTTTTTTTCTATTATCTTATAATTATTATCTATTGTTTTGTGATATTGACACATATGCTAGGGATGTGCCTCCCCAATATGAGGATGAGGTGATGGAGGAGGTAGAGGAGCAACCTCCAATAGTACAAAGACCCCACATGCCACATAGGCCATATTTGAGAGTCTATCTAGAGGTGGCAGATGATCTATGTCGTGTCATGACTAGTCACAGAGTGGTACATGTACCCCCTAGAGACATATTACGAGCATAAACACTCTCTACTACATGGATATTTTTCCTCGTGACATGACAATGTTGATGCGTCATATCGTTGGTGCAATCAACCTCATCAATACATTGAGTGTTGGTTCTTGTGATCACACTAGATCTAGCTCATCAGTAGATCCATCCACATCCTCTAATCCACAACATCCTCCTTCTAATTCTCCTCCACATGAGTTGGTTGCAACATCTACCAATTGTCCATCCATGTCTAATCGTCCTACTCCTCCTTCTATTTCCCCTCCACATGTGTTTGAACCTGTATCTATGTCTGATCATCCTCCCCCTCTTCCTCCATTTGTGTCACCATTTTCTAATCATTGTCTTTCTCCTAAGCCCACATGTGTCATCATCCACCGATCCCCCTCTTCCTCCTCTTCCTCCACATGTGTCACAATATTCTAACGCTTTGGACACTATGATCACATCGAGTACTGTTGATGTACATATTCATGATATTGATATAGAGACACTTGATAATTCACTTATGATGATGTTTATTTCTGATATAGTTGTTCTTGATAGAGGCTCTACCTTTGGTAGTAGAGACATTGATGCACCTGACTTTGGTGGTGGACCTAGCTAGTAGTGGTATTGATTGCCATTTATATTGATTGTTTTATATTTGATCGAAGATCTATATATGACATGTTTATTGCAGATTTGTTGAGATGTACGTTTGACGTGTATATTCATATGTATATCACTCATGTATATTATGTTTTTCATATAATGTTGTGGTTATTGTTGTTGTTTGATTTATAAAATGTAATATGAGTATGCTAATGACGAACACTGTTAATGATTTCTCTGTTTTTAAGTGAAATTTGATATGCATCACTCATTTAAATTTATACTTGTCATATAATGTTTAACTTTACTTTTATGAAAGTGTTTAATTTGGATTGTGATTGCGAAAAGTTATAACCATTAATGTCAAATAATGTTTAACTGTTGTTCAAGGTGAATTGTTTTTTGTACAACAAGGTACAATATATTCATTAAACGTGTTTAAAAATAAAAATACTTAAATATGATGAGTGAAATGTTTGTGATTTGAATATTTTTGTATATTTCATATATTATAATAATAACATTATAACATAATTATTCACTAATAATAATGTTGATGATGTAATAATAATGTTATTTTTTAAGTTTTTATTATTCAAAGATTACAAGACAAAGTTATAATATAATGGTTTACTAAAATAACAATGATTATAAATTTTATTAATATTTGATTTTTCCAAAGATTTTATTAATTTATATTATCCAACTATTATAATATATAAAGCTTACTCAATTAAATATAAAATAATAAATATAAAGAATAATAATACATTTTGATCTATACACTTTYGCTGAAATGGTTTCACATTGTTTTAYTCTAATACAAAGTTTATGAATCTTTTATTWAAAAATAATATCACCMAACATTTTATAATTAGTATTTTAAAAATTAGTAAAATTGACAGAGGATTCTATACTTTTMGATAAGTATGGRTTATTAAAATTTTCCTTAATTCTGACTAGGCTCTAGAAAAAGACTCTTTTAGAGTTTCCATGTCCTTCMTATATTGACACTTATTTCAAGGAGAATCTGAAAAGAATTATTAATATAAGTTTATATGATTATAAAACTAAAGGATGGAGTGGAATAGGTGAAGGGCATGATAGTTGCAYTAGTTCAGTTGGGGAATGCCATCAAAGTTGGTAATTCYAGGYACACCACATGTACTGTAGATGTTGCACAAAGTAATTTTGTTGGAATTGTCCTTAKAAATTCCATCAATGTAAGTATATATTTATTTGAATTTTTGTTTTCCGAAACAATAAAWTTTTTGAGGCTTGAATATTTTTTAATATATTCATTTTTTCATTAATTAAAATATAATTTAAAATAAATCTTTACTATTGTACGCCACCAAMTTTGTGATATCTCAATTAATGCTTAGTAATTCAAAGGTTAACATAAACATATTTTAATACAATATAACATAAATTTTCTATAATAAACAATAAATATGACAATGAAAATATATCAAAACCAAATCTTATGCATGTACGTCTATTGAATGTATTTTCAATATGGTGGTGGTAAATGATTGTTAACTTTTCATATCCAACATAATTATAAAATGAAGGAAAAAGAAACATAATTGTCCATTATATATACCCATAATAAAATGACACATCCACAATATAATGTCCAAACAAATCGTTCACATGAAATCAGTATTCGTTGCCATCACCCCGATTGTCTTCCTCACTTGGCATTGTAACATTGTTGTTCTAAAAAATATGTTTATATCTTGGATCATGTCTTAGTAGGAACCACCAATCCCCATCTAACACATTTGGGTAAAAAATACTTGGATACAATGTTTTGGGAAAACATAAGGCTGCTTACTTTCAACCCACATTTTTTTAGAGTTAATACATATTAGACCACTATCATGATCTTCCTTTACATTTATTTGTTCGAAGATATCCCACCACTTGCAACAAAATATAACCCATTGAAACGATGAGAAGTCCATTTGTATGGTCTCTTGTATCTTTCCAATGTAACCTAACTTCCCCTCTATCAGGTTTTCATCACGGTGGTTAGCATGACTAGATTGGTCGAACTTGACCTCCACTTCAAAATCTTGTGTGATGTGGCCTTCATCAACATATTTAGTGCGAAAATGATATCCATATGCCCATATAGATGGGAAGAAATGCACCTGTAAAAATGCGAACAAAGGGCAGTGCCATAAATGTCTAATAACAGAAGCATTAATAAAAACATAATATATGTTACAATTAAAATGTGCAATATTATAAATAGAATGTGGTACTTAGAGATGTTATTACAGATTTTTTGCACCCGATCCCTATGTTTAGTGCATCCAGAACCACATGGGTTATGACTGAACACCGCATATTTATCTTGTATCTGGTTAGCCACCCAACAGTTGGGACATTTTTTGTCATATTTCCTTTTAAATGATTAGGATAAGGCATGCTTCTACCATTCAAACGTCTTAATTCTTTCCTATCATTGTCTCATTTCCTTATTTTCTCTTCATACAATGTGACCCATGGTCACATTTCCTCTGCGTTGTAAATAATGAATTTATTGATGGCATCCATTTCAAAATTCACTGATGTATACAAAAATTTAAAAATGAATAGCATGAGATAAAATATATATTATCAACTTGAAGGACGAATTTATTGATGACATCAAAATTTCTAAATTCCCTGATGTATAAAATAATTCAAAACAAATAGCATGGGATGAAAAATATATTATCATCTTCAATGTAAACAATTTCTTTGTACCGAATTGAAAAAATATAACTGACTTACTCTTTATCAATCACCTTTTTTCTATTCGCTTGGAGTAGCTCCCCTTCCCTTTTGTCCTCATCTTGATGGTCGTCCCAAACGACTACCCCTTTTGTTTTTTCAATTTGCTTGATGTACTCATTGGCATAATAGAATGACTCACATACTATGTACCCCTCTACCATATAGCCCTTTGGTTTTTCCCTTTGTCAAACAAAACCCTTCAATTTTTTCATGTACCTTTTTAAGAAGAACATCCAATGATATGAGAGAACCCCAACTAATTCAACCTCATTAGGTAGGTGAATTAGAAGATGGACTTGCAAGTCCATAAAACTTGTGGGTAGTTCCTTCTCAAAGATACAAACAATCTCAACCATCACTTGAAAGCTATAACTTGGAGCCACTGTGGAATGCTATCCATATGAATCTCCCTTGATGTGATCCAACGTACAAATGCAGATAATTTCGATACGACACATCATAGGTCCCAAGGGAATTCATGGTTCACACAACCATGCACGAACAAAGGATAGTGACACTACAAAATAGACACACACATCATTAATTTCCATAAAACTGTGAGTGCATAACATATTTTTACTGACATTAGTATAGAACTAGAATAATCATGTATTCAACATACATACCCTTAGAAGGTTCATATGGTCATGTGATTTCAACCTTGATAAATTCCCATCTACAGTGAAGCAACGTTGTAGAGTCAACCCATATAAGGAAGGTGCCTTCACACCCAATATAACATCCTTCGCCATAGAAAGATAATCTTTATTCAAAATCCATGGAACACCACCTTCTTTAAAAGACCAAGAGGGACCAACCTCTCCTCTAGTTTCATTTCTTGGTCAATGCCATTTTTTAGTATTTAAAGCAATAAGATCACTCATGACAACGATTGTGTCACTTTTATTCCATGATATGTGTCTCCATAAAGAAGATGAAACATTTTTTAATATATGCATGGGATCTAGAAAATGACCAATATTAATATTCTCCCAATAAGGAAGCTCATAAAACATAGATTTCCTTTTCATTCCAATGGGAATTTTCTCAACATAGGTGTCAAAAAATTCAGGATCATTGAACATAGGTTCCCCATTTGAATCAAATAATTCAGCCATTTGCTTCTCCTTCTCTGTGTCATATGCCCTATTCCAATATGTTGATGTCATTATTTCAGGTCTCCATGTTCTCTCTGGATTACCATTGAAAGCGGATGCAACTCTTCTATAAGGGTAGTCTTCTGGGAGAAATACCCTCGAACAATTGTACATCGACTTTTGTGGGTCATTGAACCACCTAGCCTTTATATAAGGTCCACAACATTTACATCCATGATACCCTTTTGTTACAAGACTTGTGATGTTAACGTATACATAACATGTTAGTGTCAAAAATATAGTTGCACCAAGTGAATTATGCAAAATAAAATTACAGATATAAACAAATCAATGAACTACTTACTGGAGAAAACTCCTAGTCCTGGATAATCGTATACGCACATATGCCATATAACGTAAAATACCTCTCCATTGGGATGGGTATTGATATCATATACATGTATCCCTTCCCATGATTTATTAAATTCATCGATTAGTTGTTAGAGGTAGACAACCATTAACTACACTTGTCTTCTACCTAGGACTATAAGAGCCAACATAAGATGTTCATTATTCATGGACAACCATGGGGGGAAATTTTTATTGATCACTACCACTGGCCAAACAAAATAGTTGGTGTTTTTGAAGGGAATACAAGTTAACTCCATCCATAGCTATGCTCAATCGGAGGCTCCATACTTCATCCTTGAATTTATCTGGCCATGTATGCTCTATATTCTTCATGGATATTGAATATGATGGGATTCACATAACTCCTGACTCACTTCTATGTGAAGCATGCCACCCCTGCAACATGGCTAATTGTTTGCAACGAAAGAGCCTTTGAATCCTTGGAATTATAGGCATGTGCCTCAATATCTTATGAGGAGGACCATGTGCCTTATCCTTGTTTTTTGATGTATGGTTACACCTGTCATGCCCACATTCTAGACATATGTCTTTGTTTTCATATTTGTTTCTATATAGAATACAATCATTCAAACATGCATGGTATGATATGTACTCAAGAAACAACATTTTTAGCATTCACTTTTCCTCTGCGTAGCTATCGGGCAAGCGATTATCACTTAGAAGTACCTTATTTTTGAATAACCTACAATTAGTGGGAAACATAAATTTACACTATCATTAAGCATGATTAAAATCAACCCTTTTTTTCCTTCATTGTGTGACAAGATTCCTTAAAACTTTAGGGGGCTTAATGGTTATTTACCTCAAAAGTGTCATGAAACATGCATCTGACATACCATACATTGCTTTCAATTTGTACAG
Organism: Picea glauca; assembly: GCA_000966675.3. Taxonomy (NCBI): domain Eukaryota; kingdom Viridiplantae; phylum Streptophyta; class Pinopsida; order Pinales; family Pinaceae; genus Picea; species Picea glauca. The sequence continues at coordinate 2,691 of JZKD02S1406168.1, read as the reverse complement.
TAATGTTATTTTCCCTGTTATCTCATATCCTAGGGATAACTAAGGAGATCATGTCTCGAGACCCACATGTCCTAGACATGGAGTGCCGAGAGCCAAATGACTTGACCATGGCCCTGGAGGGCCCATATTTTCTTCAGTGCAACCCACCTATTAGCAACAACAACATCCATCCCACCAGCCTAGTCTTAAAGTAGCAGTAAGACTTTCTCCATGAGGTAATGAGTCCGAGAATCATGGTATGTGTAACTCTGATTTTTGAAGCACTCGAATATGTTGCAATAAATTCTCCTTCATTTCATAATGTTTTCTTGGAAATTATGCTCTTTAACTTGTTCATACCTGGGAGGGTGACACAATGTCATAGTAAGTTGATTCCCCTTTAGGATGAGTTTCCATTGGGTGGGTTTGTGAAAGTTCATCGTCTATTCCCTCCATACTTTTCACTTTCCATCATTATTCCTCTCATCTTCCCCCACCTTGGTTCAGACACTGGGTTTACCATGCTAGGAAGGGTTGTACCTTACCTTGTGGGAAGAAGGAGCTAAAGGCCCAGGGGTTAAAAGTAGATGGCAAGAGTTAAAAGAAAAAATGAAACCTTTGAGATGCTTCACCCAGGGATTCCCGAGAAAGAAATAAAAGGATTCTTAGTAATAAAAGGGGACCAATAAGATAAATCAAAACTCAAGGTACTAGTTGGTGGATGCGAGGTCTCATCATGAGCTAGCCTGTTAGGTCCATGGGCATGTAGCGGTATGACACTGCCATCTATCTGGTCACCAAACCAGGGTAGTGTCTCTTGGTGGCATAGGCAAGAGAAAGAGGGTCTCATCACAAACTAGCATTCTCATTTCTGTGAAATTCTTATGGGTAACGTTGTCACCTCTGGTCACCACGCCAGGATAGTGTCCCCCAGCTTTTCCCTTGAAAAAGAAGAAATACAAAAATCAATAACACAAAGAATAAAAGGCATTGAATGGGATAAGAAACAATGACATCCATGATAAGGTGCAACTCGCCCTCTACAAAGGCACCCACAAAAAAAACCTACATTTCTTTGTTATCACTGCACCCTCTTCCCAAACATTTCCCCTATGCCACTTCACACACACTTACATGACCTAGATTTTTTCTTACCTAGGAAGCACCCCAAACTTAAGGAGGATTATCCCAATATGACATCCTGAGACCTTCTCCAAACCTAACTTGTTAAAATGCATAACGTCTTTGAGCATTTGTCCACGTAAAGGGGGGTTTGATGCACATGTTTGGGTAATTTGATTATTAGATGTGATTGGCATTGCTATGATCCCTGTGACTTATGAGCCCATGGAGGGCGTACTTGTTGTTGCTGCAGGAATTTTCCCAGTGGATAGGTACATATGGGGGAATGATTAGGTCATACCTCCATGGGGTTGAAATCCCAACAGATGGATGTTGTAACCCCACCAGGGGGAAAGAGAAACCATAATATTGCACCAGGAGGTCAACCCTTCTAGTGGTCGAACTCTCAGCTTGTAACCTCTATAAATACCACAATAGTAGTCAGACAAATAGCTAAGCAAAGTATAGTTAAGCTCTCCTTTTCCATTTCAAGACATTTTTCTCTAAAATGGTGTAAAACTGTGTTTTTAATTTTAAATGCTGAAATCGTGTTGCTTGAGCTCATGATTCATCGTTGAGGAGTAGCCACAACCTGATGGGGGTCCCACCAGTGGTCTGGGTGAATATTCAATATGTAGTTGTCATTTCGTTTATTTCCTGTACATGAGTTTTTATTATCTTTATTTACTGTACAATTACTATTCATAGTTCAATTGCTTCAGTTCAGTTTTGCAGGGTACTTATGAAGGCTAGTGTTAATATGCAATGACTTTTTAATTTATAGGAAAATAGCTTGCAAGCTTAGATACTAACCCTTATGTGTAATTAGATGGTAGTTAGATTTCCTATATGTTGAAATAGAATTTAAAACAAAGTTAAAACAAAGTATTTAGTTAATGGTTTCTTTGATAAGATTTCGATGGATGATTAGTTGTTAGTTTTGAATTTAGTTTTGAATTTGCTTATCTAGTTTGCTCAGTTAGTTCTTAGTTTGATTATATTGTTATATGTTGAAATAGAAATAAGATTTGATTTATGTTTTAAGAGAATTTCCCTTTACAACTTAATTTGTTAAAATAGGATTAGTTTACTTTACTTTATGCAATTTCCATTCTAGATCTAGGTTGCAATTTTAATTTGAAGTTTGATTATTGAGTTTAGTTTTTAGTTATGAATCTCTAGTAGTATGAATTTGCTTACATTAGCATAGAATGCAATTGAATTAAATAGAATAATGTTTTTATACTGTTGATGATTAATGCATGAATTGAAGAATCACATGGATTTGCAGGGTAGTTGATGTTTCTTCTATAGTGACCAAGTTCTCATTAGATTGTCTAATTCATACTTTTCAGTTTGCTATAGAAGTTAATATTGAGTTTATCACTCTTGAGTTATCGTTAATTGTTAAATTCCATCGTGACATCATAAGACACAAAAGACATAACCATCAACACTATATTTGAGTTTTCTTTCTTTTTAGAGGATAGTTTCCTTGCTTTTGTAGATTAGAGAATAGTCTTCTTGCTTTGGTAGATTAAAGAATAGTTTTCTTATCATAGATTAAAGAGTAGTTAATTACTTTTATTG
>JZKD02S1406157.1:0-11238 GCA_000966675.3 Picea glauca | reverse complement strand
AGAAGGTTATAATGATCAAATGTGACACATACCATGATACCTCGGACCAATTACCTCATGGAGCAAGAACCTTTTCTGATGCAAGGCCAAGCCGGTAATGATGGAGGCTGGTACTACTGGCAGGACAAGTTTGGCTGACGAGAAGAAGATGGGTCCTCAAGGACCATGCTCAGGTCGCTCCTGCTCTTGGTACTCCATGTCTAGGACCATGTGGGCCTCGAGACATGATCTCCTAGTTATCCCTAGATATCGGGGATAACACACCTGATAATGAAAAGAATTATGATACTTTATTTTGGGTCATGGGAGGTTGGGCTAGATAAAAGAGATACATATCAATTTATGAATTCCTTCATATCCTATCAGGGATAAATATCCCTAAGCCTCCCCCTCTTATACCCCTGGAAGGTTTAGGAGGGTCTCAAGGTGGTGAGGCATCCTCACCTAGAAAAAATTTTAATTCAAATGGGAAGCAAGTCGAATTGAAACCCCAATGTGATTCTCAAACTTTTGAGGTTACGAAATACAACCATAGGCCAAAGACTAGAGGTTCTTATATCTTTCTAGGTGGGATAGAAGGGGTTTGGATTTTTTTGGGGGAAGAAAAGGACTCCAAAACTTCTTGAAGAGGAGTAAATATTATATATCTATGCCCCAAAAGCAAGCAAATTCTGAAGTAAAAAGTGGGAGACAATTGTTATTGTTTGGGACTCTTAGAGAAAACACCCCCATGGATGTTTCAAAATTATTTTTCTAACTTGGAATTGTAGAGAACTGGCCAATTCCTCAAGGAAATTCGCCCTAAAATGGTTAATATATGTAAATAACCCATTTGCCATTTTTTTGCAAGAATTAATGACAGACAAGGAGAAAGTCGTTTAGGGCCTTTCCAAGATTTTGGGGGGTGGTATTTTAGTTATATTGATGCTATATATGGGGGAAACATTGCAAGGTGGAAAAATGGATATTTTTCCTATACTAATTCATGGGATTTATAATTATCTCTAGGGTCTTCACTAATGTGGAACTTGGGAAAGAAATCACTCTTTCTCAAGGACTTAAATTTCTCAAGGAGCATTAGAGATTTGGGGGATAGTGGCCCAAGTGGATTTCCTATTTGGTTACTTTATAAACAAATTAGACATGGTGTGACTACTGGATATAGAAACTACAAACGTATCTCCAACCTAGATAAATAAGAGAACAAGGGAGGCCAAAATTGCAAAAAGACTAGATCATTTTTTATATTAGAAGCTTTCCTTGAAGAAGTTATAAGAAATCATCAATGGGTTTCCACTTGGGGGGGAACTTGAATCATAATCCAATGCTCCTAAAGGTGGCCCTAACTCAAGGAAAACCACCCAATCCCTTCAAAATGAACCCATAATGGCCAAAAGTGCAAGAATTTTTGAATAGGATAAAAGAAGTTTGGAAGCCTTTTGATGGCTCCTTAAGATAATCAACTCCTGTTCAATTTCATCAGAAAATAAAAAGGGCAAAGCATGATGAAATGAAATGGTCATGAGGGAAAAAACAAAAGGATGATAAGACACTCAAGGAAGTGGAGGAACTACTAGAAACACACTATAGAAATGAGGGATTTGGCTATATTTCATAGATTCGAAAAGCAAAGATAAAGCAACTTGAGGATAAAAAGAGACAAATTCTATTGAACAAGAAATAATGGAGGCTTATAAATAGGGTTATTTGGCTCTAGGAGAGAGATGAAAACACATTTTTTCACAGATACATCAACAGTAGAAAAAATATAAACTCTATATGGAAGATAGAAAAGGATGAAGGAACATGGGAAACTAATTTTAATGATATGGAAGTGGAAGGTGTAAAGTATTATGAATCACTATTTAAGGTTGAAACTCGAGTTACTATTGCAAATTTTATCCTATTTTCAAACTCTTTCCCAAGATTTGTTAATCTAGAAGATTATCAAGCTTTAAAGGCGGAAGAAGGTAAAGAAGAGCTTCTCTTAATTTTCCAAAGATTTGAAAAGGATAAAATCCCCGGTCGGGATGGGTTTTTAGTAGAATGTTTTTGGGATGCTATGACTTTATTGAAGAAGATTTACAGAGGGTGGTTGAGTCATCAAGATCCATGAGGAAAAAATTGGCATATTTTAACACAATATTCATAGCTTTGATCCCAAAATATGATAATCCAACTTGATTTAAAAACTTTCGGCCAATATCCCTATGTAATTGCATTTATAAAATCATTTCAAAGATTATTGCTAGAAGGAAGAAAGGAATGTTGCATCGTCGAATGTCTCCAAACCAATTTGGATTTTTGGAGGGGAGGTAACTCATGAGGCAATGGGAGTTTTGCAAGAAGGTTTACACTCAATTAAGACAAGAAACTTAATATCTATGATAGTAAAATTGGACCTATCCAAATCATTTGATAGGGTGAGATAGCTCTACATAAGATTAATTCTTATTCATTTGGGGTATTGTCATCATTTTGTTGCTTGGGTGATGAAATATTGTATTAGTTTGGTATCTTTTCCAATCCTGATATATGATGCGGAATATTCCTTATTTAATCTAGAAAGAGGGCTTATATAGGGGTGCCCTCTATTCCCCCTTATATTTCTTCTAGTTGCGGAACAGTTGAGAAAATACTTAAAAGAGGCTATAGGGAATGGTCATTTCAAAGGGATAAATGTTGGTAACTCCAGTAATGTCACTCATCTAATTTTTGTTGATGACATTCTCAGTTTTTGTGAAGGCGCCACAAGAATGGTTGAGAATCTTGATGATATCATTGACCTTTTATGTTTGGTAACTAGAATAAAAATAAACACAACCAAATCAATGATATCTTTATGGGGTCTCTCTATGAGGGAGAAAACCTTAATCACCCAAATGTTTAGCTACAATGTAGTTGATCTAGATGCTAGATTGAAGTATTTAGGATTTCATTTAAAACCTAACCTATATAAAAAAAAAGGTGACTAGCAATGATTGATAGAAAAGGTGGAGAAAAAGATAAATATCTAGTGCAACCGATGGCTATCTAGGGGAGTTCATGTAGTTTAAAAAAAATTCTCAAATATATTATTGTGTATTGAATGTCACTCTCATGGATTCTTAAAGGAGTATTGGAAATAATTAGGCAATTATGTTACATATTCATTTGGTCGAGCAAGATAGGGAAGAAAGGAATGTTGTTGGTTTTCTGGAAAAACATGGTAATACAAAATCACAAGGAGAATAGGGACTAAAGACTATCTTCCTATTATTGAAGGCATTAGTTGCAAAGAATGTTTGGTGAGTATTTCAAGGTTCTAGGTTGTGGACTCGGGTCATAAAGGATATCTACATAGCTCTTGATTATATGGAGGAATGGGTAAGAAAGCCAGTAAAGAGACTTCATAATGCTTCAATTATATGGAAAGTGATTGTCGCATCATTCCCATTGGTTAGAAATTAGTTGGTGTGGCAAGTAGAGAAGGGAGAAAAGGTCCAAAAAGGATTAGATCATGGATCATAAGTAGGGGTATACATAAGTCACTTTCTCATCTAATACATGATTTAAGAGATAGATGGTTCTATACTCTCGGGAAAATTGCAAGAGGAAATAGGGATATACGTAGGCAGTGATAGTGGCTAACTTAGTGGGAGGTTGGTCTAAGGGAAAAGGATGATGGTACTTGGCAGAGGTACATAGGAAGATTAAAAAACCCTTTTTTGTAATAAGAGATTATGAGGACCAAATCATATGGTATTTGAATCCAACATGGGAATATGTGTCAAAAATAGGATCTCTTGCTACTAAGGGAAGTGGCAACCCACAAGTCTAGTGGTGGAAACAAATCTATAAATTAAAACATCTAGCAAAATCTAAATTTTCATGTGGTTTCTTTTGAACAACAAAGCACTGACCTAGGATATTTTGCAAAAAAGGAACTTTGTGGGTCCAATATGGTGTTGTCTCTATAAGAAATAGAATGAAACTAGCGTGCACCTTGTTATGTATTGCCAATATTCAAAGCAAGTTTAGTTTGAGGTAGATGGATTAGCGGGCTTGAAAAATGCTTGGATCAGGAATTCCATGATGGAAGCTTTTAAAAAAAGTGCTTTAACAAGGGAACCAATAGGTATATAGCTCTTCCTCTTACTATTTCTTGGGTATTCGGTTGGCAAGGAACACAAAGCTATTTGAGGATAAGGACAGTTTACCTTTGAAATGTGTTGTCTAAAGTTTAAATATATTATCTTCATTTCCTCAATATTATAAAAATCAATCTATAAAATACATTGTTGAAGAAGTCATAAATAAAAACATGGCATGGGTTTTCTTCTATGGTGCTTCTTAGGGAACCCCCCCTAAGGGTGGGGATGGGGAATTATTCATCTTTCCTCTAGCCATAGTATTTATTTGAAAGCCATAATTGACCAAGAAACAATTTTTTTTGTGAACTAATGGCTCTCAAATTGGTGCTAATGCTAGCAAGGGAATATGGTGCTACACAAATTCAAATATTTGGAGATTCACTCCTTATTGTTCAATGGATGAAAGGATAATTTACCCCGAGAAAATTAACTCTATAGCATTTATTTCTTGATATTATGATCTTACAATTAGCCTCCACTCATATTTCCTTTGCACATGTTTACAGGGAAAGAAACAAGACAACGAATAGATCATCCAAAGAAGGTGTAGAACTAGATAGAGAAATCTAGAAATTCTTTGAGAGCAATCAAGGACAATTTTTTTAATATACACACGATTCATGGTTTTAAATTTTCACAATGTTCTTATGGTCTCTGACCTTTTCATAAGAGGAATGGATGAAACAATAAGTGTATGAGACATGATCCTTTTTAGTTTAATGAAAAACGGATGTAAATTCTAGACCCATTGAGAAAAAGCTTGTATAGAACAATATGTGTAGAACTACGAGAAAAAGTGAAAGTAGATTAATGAAAGATAAAAATAAAAAAATATGCCTTGTTTTTTTAAAGTAAAAAAAATTATAACATTCATAGTTATGAACCTAGTTATTATTGATAAAATTTCAAAATTTGGATGTGTAGCAACAAAACTTGGCTCTTGAAATAATTCATTAGTGAGTTGGAAAGGGGTCAGACTTCCACTCTTGCAAGATGTTTCTAGGTTTAGGGAAGTTAACATATTTCCTTATATTCAATCAAAAGAAATTTTAAGTCTACTCCACTACCAAAATGTAAATTCAACTTAATCAATATTTGCAATATTTGCAATTTAACTCTTACCCACAAAAGAACATGTATACATTATATGAGATTTCATAATTATTTTTGAAATAATATCTTTATATCCTTATATTTTTTAAATCCTCAAAACAATATACATATTCATAGTTATTTTTGTTAGTCTATTTATATCTATCGTTCATAAATTTTAAATTACAAAAAAGACATAAAATTTCCATCATACCTGATGCATGTTTCTACTGCAAAACAATTACCAGCATCAAGTTTTGATGCACATAAATAATGAACTTGTTCTCTAAATTTGTATTGTCAGGAAATTATGCATGAGATACATGCAATTTTAATAGCATATATCTATGTACACTAATGTTTTCCTTCATGAAGGAGGAAAATAGCTGAGAAGAGCTGGCAATTGTTTACTATTTACCTTTTCTTCCAGACAAATTGAACCAAAAATTGGTTTAAAACTCATAAATTTGTTCAAATGTTGTGGTAAGAATTACAAATTTACAATGTTGATAGATGGACTAGCAACTAAAAATGTGATAAATATGTTATTTTTCTCTCTTGTTGTGTGGAGATTGGTTCTAATTGACAGATACACTTGCTAACTCTGAAATCATGGACACTCATGAGAAGACAGATTAGTATTATGGAAAAAAATGAAATGTAATTTACAGGGGAAGTTCACTTATGAAACCCTAAAATGAAAGAAACTAGTTCATCTCCCTTTTTTGGGATAGTGTTGTCCATGCCCACATGCTTGAGAAAGTCTACAACTTCTTTCATGGTGGGCCTCTCTATGTAAGAAGTTTTGGTACAATCCAATGCAATTTGTATAACATCTTTGCTTCCTCTGTTGTGTGGGATCACAAATGAGAGTGCAATACCTTGCAACCCTATGAATCCTCAGAATATTCAATTCATCTCACAATATTCACTTCCTCTGAAGCTAAATTTCACAAAATATTAGTTAAATTTGCAACCACCCAAAATGTACAAATTTATGAAAGAATAAGTGGTAGGAATGGGCATTAAATGGCGATTTAATATATTTAGAATATTCTTTATAGTCAAAGAAAATTAAAGGTTAATATTTTATGGGTTATCTTTCTAGCATGTCAAAACATGGTCATTAATCATTAATGAAATTCATTAGTGAGATTAGCTTGATAATAATCCATCAAATTATTCATTGTAGCAAATATGATTATTTACTATGCCTGGTTTTCACTGGTCTAGGAGATTCATTAGTGATATTTTTTAACTGGGTTGGGGATTTTACCAACGAGTTATCAATTGTGCTAGTTTATATATATGTGTGAGAGAGAGTATATTGTTATTGATGTTTTAAGCATTATTTTCTTAGTATAAAGAAGCTATAATCTATATACATTTGTTAGGCATATTATTTTCTACATTAAATCACACTACATAATAATAAAGGTAGTGTTAACAATTATGTTATTAAGAGACACCACTCTCCTATGATATTTCAATCAACAATTTAATTAGTGGGAGATATTACTTTATTGTCACCATGTTATTAGTAACTAAAAATTAAACTAATTTAATCATTTTCACCCCAACTCTATGAAGAAAATCTAAAGAGATTATGAGGCAACCCATATGGTAACCAAACCATTCATCTTGAAAGTATTGTGGTAGTTAATTCAAATTTTAAGCTTAATGATTTTTCTTCTCTATCCATAATTTCTTCAGCTATGAATATTAGGAAAGTTGAAGGCTATGAAGAATAAAGGAAGAAAAAATTAGCTAAGAAGTTGGAAGTGTCTAGATTGGGGCGCTCCTTGCCTCTTCAAAGAATCTTGGAAAATAGTTAAAAGAATTAAAAAAAAAAAAAATTATTAGAAGAAGTGAGAGAAATAGTGATGTTATCTTAAAGCATATGGATATCAACAAATACAAGCAAAGATGACATCTCAAGATAAGAGATGAAATGAATTAAAAAATGGAAAATTGAAGAAGAAGATTTGTGTGATGAACCATTGGTCACTCTAAACTTGGTGCAAACTAGGTTAAGAGGGAAACTATGGAAAGAATCTCAAGATAAGATATGAAATGAATTAAAAACTGAAAAATTGAAGAAGAATATTTATGTGATGAACCATTGGTCACTCTAAACTTGGTGCAAACTATGTTAAGAGGGAAACTATGGAAAGAACCTAGTGAGAAAATGAGATTCTATCAACTTAATATCAACCCAATACTTATAAAGAACAAGAATACCTCAAAGAAAAAATATATGTACATTAAAAAAAACATTTACATTATCTTATTGTTGATAAAAAGAACAAATTGAAAATCAAATCCATGTGATGATACATTGTCTTATCGTACAAACAATACTAAAACATGAAGATTTAAATCATTTATATAACTTCTTAAATTTATTATAAAAAATAATTATATTAAAAATATTTTGAGAATACTAAAAATTATATATATTAAAAATTGAAATATCCTTAAAATAAAGCACATCAAAACTATATTTTTTTATGAAAAATAATTGAACAAGGTTGTATAGCTATTAGTACCTATTGTTAGAGTTAGGAATATGGTATATGTTTCGAGGAAAATCTCTCTATGGCTAGGGGTAAACCACAACATACAGAATGACACGTAGAAATCAACTATAATCCCAAGTATGATATATGAATGAAATGCTAACAAGACAAAACTAAGAGCATACCTCATTCAAACGTTCGAAGAAGACCACCATTGAGCACACGACCCAAAGCTTTATACTTGCAACTTTTCCTCAACAACCAAGATAGGCAAGCATATGGTGATGATATATAATGTTAGCATATAAATTAGCATAATCCATTAACATAAATGACAAATACACCCATGGAATAATAATTCAAATATTTGCAAGATATCAATTGGACAAGAAAAGAGTATTTCTATTAAAATAATCAACAGAAGTACACAGGTGACAAACTTATGTATTGGCACATATCGGAACCGAGAAACTAAGTCCCTCCAGCTGGACCTCCACCACTTCAATCCTCCACAAAGGCAAGCTCATATGTGGGAGTCAATAAGGTTCTCCATCATAAAGAAGGAAGATCTTGGGGGTTGAACAAAAGGAGTTCAGACTTTCAAGGACAAAGGGATGTAGACTCAATATGAAGTGAAATTGCTTCATAATGTCTTTGCTCTCAAAGTTGAATTTTTGAATTCTTTCAAGGCTTGGATATGGCTCAATTTATAGCCTTCAAATGGAACTGAAGGGCCGAGTTGGAGCGTTTCCAGTATATGGAAGGTCAAAGATCATGGATCTCATGACATGGCATGGAAAACCGAAATAAATTTGTAATTTTGAGCACCAAACCCGATGTATGCGGGTTGTAGTGGAGCAACCTATGTATACGCTTATTGTATAAGTGATAGGGCACGTATATGTGGGAAAATGTGCATTTTTTGGTCTGGAATGAACAAAAATGGGACTTCAAGTCTGCAGAGAGTAATGGAAGGCCATCTAAGCAAGTTGCATGGACTGAGGAAAAATTTGTTGTAACAGATGCCCCCTAATGTGTGAGAGAAGTATCTACGATGACCGAAATACATTATAATTACTAGAATTGGAGTAATGAAGACTTGGTTGGAAGTACTAGTTGCTCATAAGAATATTAAAATCCATAATGACTTTGTACACATGACTTCCAATCTGAATTACACTGCAAATCCATGTGGAAATATATCAAATAGTTGTTCATGGCCATGAATAGGCAATACAAAATGGACATATTCCATAGGTTTTCATAGTCACGAACAAGACGCAATGGAATCCAGTCTCAAAATCAACTGAAGATATCTATATACAATGGAGTACAATATGATATCCCATGATCACTGAAGTCATATAGGTACTGGTCTAATTAAAGACAACAGCAGATGAGGAATGTTGTTACCGTAAGTTGGAGGTCTTCTACACTATCCGTCGAAGGTGAAAGTCTGCATCATGTGAATAGAGGAGTTGAGTTTGAACACAATGAGACTTCATTTGATTACCGATCATTAAGGTATATTGTTAACAAATGTGATACAACTCATTGATAATGAAAGTAGGTATCAAGACACTGAGTACATTCTACAAGTGTGAATAAGGGTGTTGAGGTCGAACACTTGAATAATCTATCGATCAGGAGACATTGATGTATTATGAACTGTCGATGGTGGGAGAACCTACCACTAATGACTGCAAGCCTCTAGGTACTCATAGGAATCAAGGTCTCATTTCCATAATAGATGATTTGAAGTCGATGGAAGGAGACCCACTAAAAGGAGAGAACTAAAGCATCTCTCATCAACCATCACAAGGTACAAAGCAATAGCTTGATGATTAGGAGGATCTTGGATGAATAGGATGTTCACGAACTAATGACCCTGTGCATCCCTCACATGCACCAGATGCAAGTAGCGCATGTGAGAGACCCTCTGATTAGCATCCAATAAGGAAAATTGTCAACAAAGAAGAGGAAACAACCAATAAGGCTAATGGAATCCAAGACACTGCATGAATCCCAATGTGTGAATAGATTTCTTGTCGTCTAACACAAGGGAAACCCCCTAGTCAGTGACCAATGAGGAAATGTCATATGTTGGGTTCAAGGTTGCCTACCCATAATGAAAGTAGGCCCAGGGTGCACGGTAGGACAATAGCTTCATGTGACTCTGAGATACATTGAGGGTATGGCTGACATGAAAAGTCAAGAGTTCTGAGAAATCGTCAACACAGGTTATAGACTTCCTTTGAACAATAGCATGAGACATATGGACAACTCAAGCAGCATAGACTGTTGAATGGACACTTGACACTAAGAGGGGGGGTGAATCAATGTCACAAAACTTTGGACAATTTTCCACTTTTCATAATTTAACTGAACAACATATATTTATTTCATTTTCTCAACCAATATATAAAAGAATAAATATTTTGTTTATTTATTTAACTTGAATGAATACATAAGATCAATCTTTGAATATCTTCAACTTCAAGCAACTATGAGAGACCCAGCTCTCTGTTACAAGACCCAGCTTGTAGTTCTCAGATCTAACTGGGAAATGAGGAATCCAATCCTCATTACAAGTCTCAGCTTGTTGATCTCAGATCCAACTGAGATGTGAGGAATCCAATCCTCATACAAGACCTAGCTTGTAAACAGTGACCAACCTGATAGAATGAGCCTTCATTCAATCCATTATATATAAATATATATACTTCAACAAATTAAACTACACTATCTTCTCACCATTCTTTCTTTCTTATATAATCTTCCAACTGGTGTGAATTTGAATCATTGCATCTTTTGATATTGAACCATTGTACATTTCCATTTAAATGATAATATTAAACTTTAAATAATATCATTTTTCTTTTTATCATTTATTCATAATGCTCATGATTTAACTCTCTTAATCATGACTATGTATCGATTCTTTTGTCTTCATGAGTTAATCACAGATATGGATCGACTCATTATATCGTTCTCCTGCTTCTTCTACGTCCATATCATATTCGATCTTTCACTTATTCTCTATATTGTTTTGGTGTTAATTCTTTGTCGAATTACAAAGATGAAATCCGTATGAGGCGCTTCCTTCAAACCATTTTCATATGACCATAAGCGCAGAACCACGAGCTTGTTAATTTAAGCACTGCCTCTTCTTTCACCCTTATTCCTCTATCACAAGACAAATGTTTCATGCTTCGGAATTCTTCCCCTTTTCTTTTTAGCCCCCATATGTCCAGTTTTGGGACTGTGTTCTCCGGTACTTCATCCTTTGGGACTTTAGGCCTTTGCAACCTTTCAAATCTCCCGAAGTAGATTTTGTCGAAGTGCATATACGGATTTCACTAGTAGATCGAGCATTCCATATTTAATCTTCCGTGATGAACGATCCTTACTTATCTAGAGGCTTCCATCACAATCGATGATTATGACTTAATCAAGATTTGAGATGAACGGTTCTCATTCACTCCAGAACTTTA
>JZKD02S1406146.1:0-11238 GCA_000966675.3 Picea glauca | reverse complement strand
TCCAACAATATCACGTTTAACCTGGACAATTTTAAGTCACGACTTTCTCACCAACTTGCTTTTCAAATTGATGTTGTTTTTCATAACCAACACATTCATCGCACTATCTTAGATGAGGGAGCATCTACTTGTGTCATGTATTTAGCTTGTTGGAAAGGATTGAAATCACTCGCACTTAAAAAATCCCCTATTATGTTACGTGCATTTGATGAGCGAGGTTTTCATCCTCATGGACTCTTGCAATCCTTAGTCATTTAGTTGGGTGGAAAAACCATTTCTGTTGACGTCAAGGTGGTCGATGCTCCCCTCGATTATAACTTGTTACTAGGAAGAAGTTGGTTTTATGCCATGACTTCTATCGCTTCATCGGTGTTTCGATGTGTACAATTTCCTCACCAAGGTAAGATTGTCACTATCGATCAGTTAGATTTTTTTACACTCGACACTCGCGCTCCCGCTACCAACAATATTCCTTTCTTGGGAGATCACAAAATCACGTATGAAGTGTTGGTGTAGGTCTATTAAAATACTCTTCCCTTATGGGTACTTTCCCTATGCCACTTCCTTCTACCACACATCATATTGCCACAATCAATATGATTTCGACTATGACTTATCAATCTCTAGCATCATATGATCCTTGTATTGTAGCTAGTCCTTTAGAGTTCGATGCACTAGGTGACACCATGCCACTCAGTCCAGCTGAGGCTTCATACGCTTCTATTCAATCGGACTCTCCCTCCTCGAATGACCAAAATCTATTTTCACCTAACACCTACTCGATGCCATCATGGTTGAATTCCTTGTCTTCTTCTTTTGACTACATTTCTCAGATTTTTCCTTCAGACAAATCCATTATGGAAATTCTTAGCATTGACGAAGTACCTTGGGATGATAACCATCATCGATCTTATTTTCTTCCACCTCTCAAAGAAATATAGGAAGATATACACTCTATATCCCCCCCCCGATGTTGATGACTTTCCACAATCTCTTATACTTATTCAAGATACTATTTCTGAGGGGAATTTAGGCAACATTTCTTCTACGGTCATTATTGATATTTCGATCAAGGAAGGTGTCATGGAAAATATCAATATTAGTGCTAATTGTTCACCTGAGGAAGTGGTTTCTTACATCGCTTTATTTAAATAATTATGCGATGTCTTCACTTGGAGCTATGAGTAAATGCCAGGGATTGATCCATCGATCATTGTGCATGAGATTAAAACTTACCCAGATGTTAAACCTATTCGAAAAAAACTATGCCCGGTACATCCCAAGAAAACCGCGGCCATAAAGGCAGAAGTTGAGAAACTATTCAAATCTGGCTTCATCTATCATGTCCCCTTGACGGAATGGGTTTCTAACATTGTTCCATTTGCTAAGAAGAAAGGGACCATTCATGTCTACGTTGATTATAGGGATCTTAAGAAGGCTTGTCCAAAAGACAACTACCCCACACCCTTCATCGACCAAACCATTGATAATTGCATTGGCAGCATGATTTTCTCTTTCATGGATGGATTCTCAGTATACAACCAGATTGACATTTTATCCACTAATAAGCACAAGATATCCTTCATCTTCCCATGGGGAACTTTCTCCTATTAGAAACTTCCATTCATATCAAAAATGTTGGTGCTACATTCCAGCGGGCTATTTCATATAATTTCCACAATATCAAATATATTGTGGAACCTTACCTTGATGATTTACCTACCCATTCATCCAGTCGATCAGACCATATTGGTCATCTACAAGATATTTTTCTTCGATGTCAGTTCTACCGTATTCGTTTGAACCCACACAAGTGTATATTTACTGTCGAATCAAATCGACTCCTCGGTTTTGTTATCTCCAAAGACGGGATTCATGTGTATCCCTTAAAGATTAAAGCTATTCTTGCTTTACCTCCACCTAACAATTTGACACAACTCCAAAGCTTACAGGGGAAAGAAAACTTTATTCGGCATTTCATTTGTAACTATGCTGAGATTACCAAAGGATTTATGTGATTGTTGCAGAAAGACACTCCTTTCATCTAGGATGACACTGCTCAATGATCCTTTGATGCTCTAAAGAATGCATTAACCAATACACCTCTTCTACTTCCTTTGAATTATACGTAGGACTATATCCTTTACTTAGCAGCCTCTAATTCCACTATTTCTATGGTGTTAGTTCAAGAGGACCCTAACAGTGATGAACATGTGATATATTATCTGAGCAAAATTCTATCTAGTCCAAAACTCTGATATTCACATGTTGAGAAGTTGGCTCTCGCAGTTGTCATTTTTCTTCAAAGGTTTCGCCATTACATCTTGCTATGCACTACCATATTTATCGTAGACTCTAACCCCATGTATCATATTCTTACATGTCAAGTCTTTGGGCGAAAATATTCCAAGTGGATAATTATTCTTCAGGAATTCGATCTCGAGTTTTCCAAGTCCAAAGCTAAAAAATCCTCAGTGTTTGCAGAACTTTTCTGTGACCTTCCCCATGCTGAAGAAGATACTGAGCCTAGGGATTCTCTCCTCGATGAATCATTGTTCCTCATTAGCACGTCTAATCCTTGGTATGGAGATATCCTTCTTTATCTTTAAACCCAACATTTTCATCCTGATATCTCCCATGAAGAATGTCGTCGTATTCGTCATCACTCTAAACATTACCTTATCATCGGTGACACTTTGTATCACCGTGATAACTATCCTACAAAGTTGTTTAATGTGTCCTTAATGACTGTCACCTTGGAGCATGTGGCGGTCATATTTTTGGGATGACTATAGCTCAAAAAAATTTACGTGCCAATTACTTTTGGCCCTCTATCTTCAAAGATTGTATTGAGGTCGTCAAAAAATTCCCACCCTACCAAGTTTTTCATAAAAAGGCATGAAACTACCCAGCTCCACTACATCTTGTTGTCACCATCGACCCTTTTGAAAAATGGGGCATTGATTTCATGCAGTGTAAGCCTACCTCAGCCGGAGGGCACGGTTATATCATCATTGTCGTTGATTACTTCACAAAATGGGTTGAGGCTATGCCTACCTTTCTGAATGATGTTCGTACTGCAGCTCTCTTCTTTTTCAACCACATCATCACTCATTTTGGTTTTCACAAGCCATTGTCATTGATAATGGTTCACATTTTAAAAACTAGATGATGAGTGAGTTACATGCCAAGTTGGTTTTTCGCCATGAGAACTCGTCCCCTTACTATCCTCAAGCAAATAGAGAAGTTGAAGTGTTGGCCCTTGACCAAGTTTTGAGAGATCCTTGGTCAAGTTTGACCTATTTTGGGTCTTCGACAGCTTATCGAAGACGAAGTGAAATACGAAGAAGATATTGCGGGATCTCGGCCCCTTTTTGGGTTCTTTTTGGGATTTGGGATTATGTAACGGGTATGGGGATGTCGGCCCATGGGTTTACCCATGCTTAGGACTATTTTGTAATATATAAATAGATGTCTAGGAAATGTAAAAAGGAGAAGAGGCATCTATGTGATGTTTTTCTAAGTGCAAGTATGGTTTTTAGATTCTCTGTGCATATTTTGAGAAACTTGTGGAGATAAGTGCAAGTGGTTGTAACAGAATGTGAAAGGATTTGTGCTATACCTAGCTCGGGGAAGGATCTGGTGAGGTGCGCACAGATATCTTGTCCTATGTGGAGTAGGGTTTTTGTGTCTCTATGCATGTAGATGACTGATTGAAGATAATAAAGAAGAATATTTGGTGGACGTTGCCCCAGGGTGGGCATGAACCATGTAAATACTATGTTATTCTACGTTGTGTGATGTTTTGTTGTGTTTATGTCTTTACTTGCTAAGTTCTTTGATATAGATAGATAGATAGATCTGTTTATGCTTTGTGCTTATGATGAATCTAGATTCTAGATCTGACATAGGTGAATGTGCTTAGTACTTGAATCTACTAGATCTGATCCATTTATTTATGATAAGTGCTTAAAGACATTAGATCAGGGTGAATGTTATCATGCTTTTTTTTCTCTGCGGAGTATATATTGGTTAAATAATGATGAACTAACGGTGATAAGTGATCTATTAGGTATTATAATCACAGATCTGTGTCCCAACTAAGGTTGCAGACACCTGAGTCCTGCAACCACCCCTACCTCTACCTCGGGTGAGACTTCATCTGCTTCACAGGTGTTGTCGAAAGGGTCAATAGTTAGGGTTTTTTTGGTGTGTTGTTGTAGTGTTGAACCCTGGGTCTACCCCTATGCCAAAAAATGGTTCAGTTGACGAGACCTGAAACTGTGATTGTTGGGAACTAAGGAAAAAGAATCTTTGTGCAAATATTTGACTTGAAATTGTGAAAGTGCGTACATATATTACTCTTGTGCGTAGTACTCTACTTAGTTTGAAAAGATCTGTGCTAAGGAAAAGAAGTCTGATCTGAAGAAAAGAGGTAAGATCTTAAAGCTTTGTGCTTTGAGAAAGGTAATTGTTTATTAAAAGAGGTCAGATATGAAAGCTTTGTGCTCTGATAATGGTAAGAATATTGAAAATTTCTAGATCTGAAAGCTTTGTGCTCTATAGATAAGTGGAAATTTTTTTTTCAACAGTATGGATCTAGGTATGTTTGATAGATTCTATCCTAGCTTGAAAACTAGGGTATTAATAGATAAAATAAGATTTGATATGAGTAGATCTGATAAGAATAGTGAAAAATATGTTATACCTATGCATAGAAAGAATGTTTGGACTAACAAGTGTATGTAGAATCCTAGAAAGAAATGTTTGTAGGTTAGCTACCATGATCCTAGCACACAGTATAGGAAAGGTTGGGGATTATTTAAAAGAAAGAGAGGATTAACCCTCTGTTACAGTTGCAGAAGACCGGGACATCTTGCTAAGGAATGTCCTAGGAGAATACCTAGTTGTCTTTTTTGTAAAGCTGCGAACCATGAAGTATTGGATTTCCCTAAAATGATTGTTAAGGTTGAAAGAATGAATATGAAACAAGAAAACCCTAAGACAGAACCAAAAACTAAGATTATGGAAGAATCCCAGAAAGAATCCGAGAAAGTATTGCTACAGTTAAAAGAAACCCTGAATGACCACCGACATGTCAGATTATCAGATATCTTCAAAGAAAAAGAATTCCTTGAAGTAAGAATAGGAGACTTCGACATTGACTATGTTCTAGATGAGGAAACACAGGTGAATATCATGACAAAGAGAACTTGGGAAGCTATAGGGAGGCTTGATATGATTCCTTCATTGGGAGGAATAAGACTATTCAAAGGAAAGTTGATAAACCTATGTGGAAATCTCACCCGGATACTTATGAATGCCAATGGAACTTCGACAAAGGAATATTTTTAGATTATTGAATTTATTGAGAACAGTGCCCCATTTACCATGCTACTAGTAAAACCTTGGATTGAAAGAGATCAAGCCAGAAGGCAAGAAGAAGAAGAAGTTTTAGAGCAGAAGAAGCAAGAGTTAAAATAATTCATGACTAGAAGGATCGCACACTTGATTGAAGTATAGAAGAATAGATCGAAGCTATTTAACACCAGAGACATAGATGTCGAAGTTGGAAGAACACTAGAAGACCCACAGAAGACTGAAATATATATCTTGGATAAAGAAAGAATATTACCCTTGAAAGAATCTCAATAGCGCGAAGTCACCATGTCAAAAGAAGATAAGAATCAGAATGGAAAAAGGAATACCAATATGAAGCTCACTAGAAAGAAGGCTAGAAATCTAAGTAAGAAGAGAGTTAAGATTGACAAGTTGCAGAAGGTTCCAGAGGGAACCTCGCAGAAGAAAAAATTTCAAAATTGGAGCTTTGTCGGGATATTGGAACAGTGACACATGGTACTTCGCCATGGTGAAACAATATAGTCATTGGGGACATTATAACCATTAGACCAACACTTCGAATGGATAGAAATACATTTATGGTCAGACATCTCACCATCCGATCATTGGGACCACACCATAATGGGAAGAATAGAGTTAATGAAGGCTTCATACCCATTGAAAGCGAACCATTGTCGAGCTACCTATTTATCCCATCACGCCATGCACCAAGAACACTTTTTCCAACCGAGAGTTTGAGCCCACAGACTAAGTTGATTTTATATAGTGATTGTCAAACTCTTGTTGTCTATCCTATTGCAGTATCTAAGTTACTCTCCAAACCCAATATTGTTAACCCCGAGTGTGTATGTTGGATGAGTTGATCATTGCAAAGAAAAAATTTGAAGAATCTATGACCAACCTCATGACTGAAATAGTCATGTCGATTTCTATAGGTGTACAAGCATCATCGATGAGAGGATTTCCAGCCTCTTCGTCAACTGCTCGTGGAGCCAAACCATCCCAGCCATCATATGAAAAGCGAACCAAGCACAGGGATGATATAGAAAATTCCAAATTGATCCTGACCATATTACCCGCCTATATACCACCCCTAAGCGGTGCAGTAAATTGGGACAGTGTGCCCAGAGATTTCAAATACACCTTGGTTACGGTGTACCTCTTGAAGGGGATACGCGCAGTTCGAGCAAACCAGGATAAGATTGTAGCGTTGAAGTTTAGCATATTCAACCTCAGAGATCGCAAAGTATATAACATGCTCGCCCCACATAAGTACCTGACCAGAACTAAGGGTAATAATTCAAAGATAATCCTCCAGTCGTGGACTATGAACCTCACGCAGTCCACCCTATTGAACGTCATGAAGATTCCCCACTTCGGAAGACACTAGGAAGTGAATGCATGTGTCAAGTTGATGTTGTCTTGTTACCATTGCCATTATTTATGGCTAAACCACCATATAACAATTGATCTGACACTGATCAATCGGATCACGGGCTTGAGTATGCAAGGACCTGATCCACGGGACTTTTACCCGAGAAAATCCATGGATCGCGCTCTAGCACAGAATATCAAGGACACTTATGGAGATATCCAAAAAGTAACACAAGGCTAAAATATAGATTCTATCTAGAGTGGTGCAGTGTGCCTCACCTGTCAGTTTATTCTAGGGAAGTTAGTACAAAAGAACTGACCTACCCAAGTCATCGATTTTGTGGTCAACCTTGCAGTGAAGTGCGTGGAAGGTCTTCAGATGAACTGGGCGAAGTACCTGGTGAACCATTTGGAACTCAACTGTAGAGAAGCATAGGATCAAGGATATGAATTTAATTTCAGCTGGCTTATGATCCTTATAGTTTTTATTTCCTGGGAGATGCCGGAAGGTGCGACCTTCCTAGACATCGAGCCATTTGAACCGCTGGCCGGGAAGTTCAGTACACTGTGGTATTCAAGAGATATGAATAAACAATGGA
The DNA here is from genome assembly GCA_000966675.3 of Picea glauca. Lineage (NCBI taxonomy): Eukaryota > Viridiplantae > Streptophyta > Pinopsida > Pinales > Pinaceae > Picea > Picea glauca. The sequence continues at coordinate 3,904 of JZKD02S1406146.1, read as the reverse complement.
AATCAAATGTTGTTTTTCATACCTACTGCAATCAAATGAAGATAGAAATACAGTCTGAGCCTCGCATGACTCCGAACACGCTACACCAGTTCAGGCCTTTGATGAAGTTCAGCGTAGACTGGCATTTTATTTACATCACAGCATGCATCAACGAACACAAGAAATAGCTTCAGTCCTACTATAATATGATGAAGGAGATCACTAAGGACTGGTTGGTGGACCTCCTTATTCCAGCAGACCCTACAAAGATATCCAACATTCACATCCCAGAAATAGCGCAGAATACACCTGGACCTAGCAAGACAAAGAAGACCAAAGAGGTCCAATGATTAGACAGTGCATTCGTGAATACTACTTCCATATCACCAGATCAAGGAGTTGATGGCAAAGAGTTAGATGGAAAAGAACTCAAACAGAAGCAAGGATACGAGGTTGATCCCCAGAAGAAATCAAAGGCCACCATGACAAAGATGCAAACTTTCCTCACCTCCGATGACTTCGACTTCCTCATAGTATCCCTGCAAGATGCTTTGTTGGAAATAGTAGAGAAACAAGAAGAAAAGAAACATGAGATGTGTGATTGGATTGATACTAAACTTTGAGGGGTACAGTAGGCCCTACAGTCCATCTGCGCAGTCTCCACTGCACCGGGAGAACCAGAATTGGGGGACGAGCCAACCCAACTCCACCACCTAGCTGATACAGTCTAAGCTCGCCTTCGACGAGCACAAGAAGAAACAGCGCAAGCCACCCACGCTTTGACACAAGTACAAGGAGTAATCGTAGATAAATGCAGTGCTACATAACATAAAAATCTTTCTCTCCAAGCGAATTTTGATGAAGAAAAAGAAAATCTACAACAAGAAAAGGAATAGTTTCTCATGGAGCAACTCAAAGTAAAATAAGTGGTCAACAGAGAACTTCGCTCTATGACAGTCTTAGAAATCAAGGTAGAAGACTAAGTTACACAACAGGTGAACCAGCTCAAAGATGCCATCTAGCATCTACATCAACGCATAGAATATTTGGAGCTATGCACTATACCTGAGACCCCACAAGATGTAAGAGACCAAAGAGAAGCAACCGCCAGGAGCACAGTTGAAAAGATAAAGTCTCTTACCCTGGAATGTAAGAAACTCATTTATCACAGTGCCCAGACCTATGAATAACTCACAGAGAACCTAGAATTGAAGGTCGCAGGTCCAAGAGGAAAAATATCAAGCAAAAAAGATACACGCGCAGTTGAAGCCCCTGTCAGCTATGGAAAGAATGAAGCGATCCCAAGAGCAGCAGACCACCCAGCAACAGATCCACACTATAATGATGAATTAGCGATGCTAATTTCTCTATCAAGTATTATAATCATAGATCTGTGTCCCAGCCAAGGCTGCAGACACCTGAGCCCTGCAACCACCCCTTCCTCTACCTTGAGTGAGACTTCATCTTCTTTCCAGGTGTTGCCGAAAAGGCTGGTAGTTAGGGTTTTGTTGGTGCATTGTTGTAGCGTTGAACCCTAGGTATGCCCTTGTGCCAACATGAAGTTATCAAAAAAGTCCTTAAAACCATGATTCAACGTATGGTAGGGGTAAACAAGATATATTGGCATCTACAACTTTTCTCCACTCTCTAGGCTTACCGCTACTGGATTCACTCCTTTCTAGTTAGTATATGGCATAGAATTTGTTTTACCAATAGAGTGCGAAATTCCCTCGATGAAACTCAAAGTAGTACTCCTACCTCACACTTCTGCTGAAGAATAACGCTTCCTACATCTAACTAGGTTGGATGAAACATGTCGTGATGTTGCTCTCATTAACGAAACGTATAAAAAGTGAATAAAGAATGAATACGACAAATTTTTCCACCCTCGTACTTTTGCAGAAGGAGACCTAGTCCTTGTTTATGACCAGGCTCATGATAAGTTAGTGATAGGAAAGTTATAACTCCTATGGCATGGTCCTTACATCGTGAAACATGTATTACATAGAGGCACCTACGAGTTAGTTGACTACAACAGAATCTCCCTTAGTGAGCCCCGGAATGGGCTTTACCTTAAGAAATATTATGCATAGAACATCTAGCATGTGTGCTTTGTACACTATTGTACTTTAGTTTTGGTGTGTATTTTTCTCTTGCATGCATGAGTTTTGTCTTATCTTCTTATACTTTGTCTTATGATTGCATGCGTAAATGAAATCTTCCTTTCCTATCTTTGTCGAGTTTGCGGATGGTGCTAGTCGACACACCCAAAATATTGCTTCTGCAGATTGGGTCATTTACCACTCTGAGGTATTTTCTTAGGATCGTCAACTAACAATATGGCCGAATATCATGTTATCATCGAACTTTTAACTGAATCCTCCTCCCTAGGTATATCTTCCATGATTATTAACCTAGACTCTCAACTCGTGGTCTGTCAACTTAATCAGATCTATTGATCTGAAAATGATAAAGACTTGTATTCTTGAAAATATTTTCAAGTTTTAATTCAAATGTTCTTAATGAAAATGGATCAATTTGTAAACACAACTTTTATAGAAATTACACATTCAAGATGCATATAATTAGCAACAAATAACATTGAACAGAAAACACATAACGCAACAAATGATAAAGGAGTTCACCCCTCTCTTGGGCTACATCTCCGGGTCTAGCCTCCAATGGATATTTTGTATTATTTTCTCAAAGTGATAAAATATGTTCTTTGCAATGCTCAAAATGCCAAATAGATGGCTTCAATAGCTTCAGAACGTCCAAAAACCCCTAGCTGGGCTTTTTTAGCACCTCGTTTGGCCAAAAATTGAAGAAGATAGGCTTCCTGGAAGTTCCCCTTTAAACTTGTTGTCTCTGGATAACCAAAATGCACCTTTGCCTCCTCAACCTAGCCCCAACATGCATATTTGTGTTAAAACCTAGCACCGGGCGCAACCACAAAATGGTGCAAACTATAGGATGGTTAGGGTGCCTCCAGCCCCTAACCACCAAAACCGTGGACATATGGGTCCATGTGACCGCATGCTCATACAAAAAGGGGCCAAGGTTTAAACATGTGGTAAAAGGGTTGGAACATGCATGCATTCTGGTGGTTACATGGAAAATACATACGACCGGGGGCCGGGGTTTAGCCCCGGCCCGGACCGCGCCCCAACTCACACATCATTCAATTCAAATCAATTTTAAATCATATATATAATAAGAAACACATGTGGGTGCACCGGTTGGGCGGCCCTTCCCAAAGCTCTTCCCCTTGCCCTGAAGGTCACGGGTTCAAGTTCTACTGACTACCAAAGTTTTAAACCATTGTCCAGGTGACACGTGGCGGCCATTGATTGGGCCACGTGTCGCCATTCCATTCGCCACAAACAAGCCACGTGTCAAGAAATGATTCATCGTCCAACTGCTAACCAACACCTGCCACTTGTCATATGCCCCTACCAACTCAGCCCTTCCATGTGTCATACGGCCCTGCCACATCAGCATTTGTACAAACTGTACGGACTGTACAGTCAACACATTTTTTTTTGCCTGTTTGACGATTTGAACAGAATGTGATATCTCTCTCATCCGACATTCGTTTGAACCCAAACGAGTTTTGTTGGGCTCATGACGACGAGTCCTATGCACCTGTTCGATTTGAATTGATTCCAAGCACTTTGAATTTTGAGCAAAATTTGATCCTCTGGATCACACCTCCCCATTGGAAAGCTTTTGGACCTCCAAAAGACTACTTTCAGTCTATCTGAGTATGAGGGTATAGTTCCCTCACCTTTCCAACCTCAATCCATTTGTCTTTGCTTGGATTTGTGCCTTTAAGACCAACTCGAAGATATTCCACATTTCCTCATTTTGAAGTTCTCATTCTCCTATCAAGGATTGTGTCTTCATGCAGTTCTGTAAGATATTC
>JZKD02S1406135.1:0-11238 GCA_000966675.3 Picea glauca | reverse complement strand
TTTTTTCCCATTCTCTATCTGTTGAGGCCATTCTGAGCTTCCTGAGTTGCTTCCACAAGTTTTGAGTTATCCTTAGTATTTTCTGGATCCTTTTTGGATCACATGAAGTTTAGAAAGAACTGTGTATTTAAGTTGGGATTGATTGTATAAATACAAACAACCTTTATAGGAAATATCTTCATTATGCCAAGAGTACCCTGGAGAAACTGAAGAATTGTGTTGCAATTGGTGGAGTAGGCTAGAAATTTTGTGGTCTTTCAACCATTCTTAACAAATAGCTTGGAGACAATCTGGTACAATGAAGGAGAGGGAGAAAAGGGACCTGTCTTCTTCATATTTTCGAGAAAGAGAATCAACCATTACATTTTCCTTGCCCTTCTTGTAAACGATCTCATAATCATCTCCAAATAGCTTGGACACCCATTTTTTTTATGTTGGGGATGAAATTCTCTCTTCCAGGAAATACTTGAGACTATGATGATCAGATTTGATTTGGAATCATTGATCCAATAACTAAGGACACCAGAGATCCACATCATGCATAATAGCTAACATTTCCTTTTCATAAATGGATTGGCCCAAATGTCACTCTGAAAGTTGTTTGCTAGTGAAGGCCAAGGGCCTGCCATCTTGCATGAGGACAACTCCAATTATTTTCTTGGAAGCATCACATTCCAATACAAATGTCTTTGCGAAGTCTAGGAGGGCTAGAACAGGGGTCGAGCACGAGGACAACTCCAATTATTTTCTTGGAAGCATCACATTCCAATACAAATGTCTTTGCGAAGTCTAGGAGGGCTAGAACAGGGGTCGAGCACATAACATATTTTAATTCTTGGAAGCATGATCCGTAGTAGAAGTCCAAGTGAAATCATTATTTTTAAGGAGAGAAGTGAGAGGAGCTGCAACCTTTCCATAATTCTGAAACAACTTCCTATAATATCTCATTAAACCCAAAAAACCATCCAAGCTCTTAAGAGTTTCAAGGAAAGTCCAATCTTGCATAGATTCAATTTTCTCAGGATCCACTCGAAAACCATCCTTGCCAAAAATATGACCTAGGTATTCCATTTCCGAGGCACCAAAGGAACATTTAGGTTGTTTGAGGAAAATTTGTTGCTTAGAGAGTAGATGGAGAACTTGATTCACATGGGAGAGATGGGATGGAATTTTTTTACTATAGATGAGAATATCATCAAAGAAAACTAAGACAAAATGATAGAGAAAATGACGGAAAACATGATTCATAAGACTTTGGAAAGTGGAAGGGGCACTACACAATCCAAAGGAAATTACCAAGAATTCATAATGACCCTCATGAGTATGAAATACATTCTTGGGAATGTCTTATTCTTTCATACTTATCTGGTGGTAGCCAGAACCTAGATCCAATTTGGTGAAGTACTGAGCACCACTCAATTCATCCAAGAGGTCATCAATGATAGGAATGGGGAATTTGTCTTTGATTGTGAGTTTGTTGAGGGAACGAAAATCAGGACACATGCGCCAAGTACCTTCTTTCTTGAGTACCATGACCACATGGGAAGAATAGGGGCTAGTATTGGGATGGATCACACTGGCTTCTAGTAATTCATGAACAATGTTCTCAATTTCATTCTTCTGGGAAAAGGGATGATGATAAGGACAAACATTGGGAGGAAGACTGTCCGGGATGAGAGGGATAGAATGATCATGGATTCCACGGGAAGGGGGAAGTTCTTTGGAGGTGGTAAGAACAACTTGGTGGTAGGAGAGGATAGATTGGAGGTTAGGATGCACATAAGGTGTCTCAACAACATGAATGAAGTGGAGTTGGGATATAATTCCTGAATGACCTTTTTTGAGGAGATTTTCCATGCGATGGGAACTAATGATCTCAGGGGAGCCTGTTGTGATGCCTTTGAACTTATATTGTTGTCCCTCCTATTGGAATTGCATGGTTAAGTCCTTAAAATCCATGAGAATGGGGCCTAGAGTGTGTAACCATTCGACAACAAGAAAAATGTCACAACCACCCATGTATATAGAAAACATATGGGATTTCAGGTGATACTGACCAATTTGCAGTCACACATTTTCACATTGTCCCCCACATTTCATGGAACCACCATTGGAAATCATGATATGAAAATTATTGACCGCATGAATGTAATAATTAACTTATTGGGAAATGCGATGATGAATAAAGTTATGGCTGCTACCAATGTCCAAAAGGATGATGAATTTCCTATTTTTGATGTAACTAATTAATTTGAGAGTATGGAGAGAAGAGAATCTAGTGAAGGCATTAAGTGAAATCACCAGGTCAACGTTTGGTGGATCAGAGGGTGGGGTGAGGTCATATGGTGGTGGAAGTTCCTCCACGGGTGGAACAACAACATCTTTTTCAGAAAGATCCTTAGTCACAGCCATAAAAAGATTTTGTTCCTTACACTTGTACCTAAGAAAATATTTGTCATCACAATTATAACAAAGACCCTTGAGTTGACGTTCAACCATTTCATCCCTAGTTAATTTCTAGATCTTGAGGGGCGTTGAAGGAGGGGAAAAATTGGTGGGTTTAGGGTGAGGAGGAAAGGAGGGTTTGCGGGTCTGGGAGGATACAATTTGTTGTGCTTCCTTGGATCGTTGAGTAGCTTCCAACCAATTTTGGGGGCATGCCATGAGAACATGGGGACAAATTTCATCTTTGAGGCCATTGATAAAGCATTCCCTAAAGAAAGCATCTGACGTGCCCTCCGTTCTAAAATCCAAGTGCTGAAATGTGGAAATAAAGTATTCCACTGTCCCAAACTGATTTAACTTGGTCAAACAACCTAAATGGTGGGTGTTAGAGTCAAAGTGGTCATAAATTTCAACCACAAACTATGTCCAAGCAACATACCCTTGGAACGCCTTTTTTCTCCATTGCCACCATTGCCATCGTTCTGGATCTAGATGTAGGAAACCATAACAAAGCTTGGATAATTCATCATTAATTCCATGCAAAGATAAATAATGTTCCATTTGGGTGACCCATCCTGTAGGATCCAATCCATCAAATTTGTTCACCTCAATTCTGGGAGGTTGGAGGTCTCGGGAAAAGTGGGTAGTATGATGACCTTGGTAATGGGAAGATTCATGGTCATCCTGATAAGATGGTTGTTCAGAAGAGGAAGGGTTCTAGGAGCAGACTAGGAAGTTTTCTTTGGGGTATTTGAGGTATTTGATGTGGGAACAATGTTCCTTGAGGATATCAATAGCTGAATTGATTGAGCTAAGGTTGGCATTGATAGTCTTTATCTCTTCATGGTTCTGGTGGGTTTTAGCAATCAAAGCATTGATTTATTGGGCTCGTGTGGTAGTCATTTGAAAAAATGAGCATGCAAATGGTATAAGGGAAACAAAAGGGGTCTAGAGGGGTCGGTGAGACCACGAAGAACAAGGGTGTCAAATGATAGGTACCACTACGATCAAGGAGAAAATGGGGATCCAAAGGAATAAGATCCAAATAAGGGTGACGGATAAGGTTTGGGTCCACAAAACCAAATTGTGTTAAAAATGATAGGTATCACTAGAATCGGGGTGAAGATAGGAACCCAGCGAGATAGGTCCAAAATAAGTGTTCCGAAGGGACCACTATAGTCGGGTTTTTTTTCTACTCCTCCGAAGTTATACTACGGCTTGAATAATACTGCAGTGACAAAATGCCCAAATGCTTAAAATGAAGAAATGTGTAGTAATTTCACAACGAGAATTCATAAGGCACAATTGCGCAAAAATAGATCTTGTATGTTATGTTTTTTTTTTTGTTTCCATCCCCATGGGGTAAGATATTCAGGGTTTCTACAGAAAAGGGTTTTTCCTGTGCTATAACTCTTTGATATACATGTAGGGTCCAACAATAGTGCTCGGCCCAACATCTCAGGGCACCAGCTAAGGAGGCTAGACCGTGCCCTTAGTTGTACTACCCGACTACCCAGGTACTAGAGATTATCTTCCTGAATTTTGTTCTCAGTGGAACTATTGTAGTCAAGCACCCAATTGGTTTATCTATGGAGGGATTCAAGAGATCTATGTCGATCTATATACATGTGTTGTCTAATGCACTACCACTCGAAGGGGTGCCAACAGGGGTTACAAGGGTGGCCAACAGATGTGCACTTAAGTAATACTTGTATTTCCTACATGTATCACTCCCCGACCACGGATTTATGCTTTCAACCACTTGCATAGTAGTCAGGCTGAGATCATAGATCTAGAAACTCTAGAAGTTCATGCTTTAGAAATGGAGGAATTAGTAATTGAAGATCTAGGATACGAAGAATTTTCTCCACATCTCAATCCTCCATTACCAAGGGATTATATTTTTTCTATGGTACAAGTACCACCTCCCAAATCGGATATTGTTGATAGTATCCCTCTTCACTGGGTCACTATGGACGACAATATGCTAGTGTCTGCATTGAGAGTCCCTGTAACTCCCACCATGGTGATCGTCACCGGAGGGATCCTTCCTCCCGGTGTGTCTATACAAATGACTAATGTCAGTCACTCAAGTTTCATCATTCCGGCCAACAAAATTCCTTCGTTGGTCATTGGCCCCACTCAAGCTATGAGTGAAACTACATCTCTACCATAAAAAACAAATTATTTTTCTGATGGTATGTCATCGATGGACATTCTAAACGCCTTGGTTTCTTCTCAGTCAACATCACATGCATCGAGTATCAGTCTAGGGAGCACGTCGACTCCTTACCAAGAATTTCATTAGGGAAGAGGTCATATTCCTCCATCATCCCCATTCATCGGGAGCATAACTTTCCATTCTTTCGTCCCTAACCCCACCTAGTGTTGGGGTGCTTCTACGGGTAGAAAATATCAATCTGTTAGTATATTGTCCACTTCAATCTCGTTCAAACTATATGTTGGGTTCGGGAGTAACCCTTTCACCTCGTTTGTAGTTTCGGTAGGGGGGAACCCGTCCAAGTTCAATCTATTCTCATGCAAGGATATTTCTCCTCACAAGGGATGTTTTTGGGAGGTACCCCTCTCCAAGGCTAGTGGAATCCCACACAAGGGATGTCAAAAGGGGGAAGTCCCCTTCCCGATCAGTTTAACCCCATGCCTGGATTGTTTCATGTGCAAGGAAGGTCTGATGGGGGAAAACTCAGTTTTCCTTTAGGGAACTAGATGGGTGGAGATTTTCCTCCATTTAAATAGGGTCAACATGGGTTTATCCCAATCCCTAGTCCTTCTGCAAACTGTTTCTAGAAACTTGGTGCCAGTTACAATCCAGGGTCCTCTTTCCAGGCTATTACTCAATCAATTTTGCGGCCTATACTACCATTTCTAGAAAAATTGTATTTTCTAGACCTATCCAAGTTGATGAATGACTCTATTTTTCATCATCTCATCTAGTCGACAGTCCCAACCAAGTTACCTTTAGACATACCCAAATTCAGATGGAAAAGTGGTAAAGACCTAGAAGACCACATGACAATATTCCATTTGTGGTGTTCTTACAATTCATTGAATGACGACTTGATTCACTTGTGTCTTTTCTAGTGCACTCTCACTAGAGGAAATGCCAAGTAGTACATAGAAATAGAAAGGGTGAAATACATGACATTTGGTGACTTAGCCATGGTGTTCCTTAACCATTTCCAGCTCCATGTTCGATATGATAACGGTATAGAACTACTAACCAACTTTGAACAAGACAAGGCTAGACACATTTTTGATCACATGCAGTATAAAAGGAGGTGAAATATCTTGATAAAAAAAATAGTTCCACCAGAATTTCTCCTTGAGTGGTTCTTGAAATCCTTACTCCCATACATCTCAAAGGATGTTGCAACTTCGGGAGTATTTTTGGAAGAGCAAGTGATTTTTAGGGTGCAACAGTTAGAGAWTATTTACTCTCAATATGGAATGCTCTATGAGATTATGCCAAATGCGTCAAGGTATACTCTTGACTTGGCCAAGCCAATGTCCACTCCACATGTCGATGGAATTATGGGTTCCACAAAAAGAAAGGTCGTAGATYTGGTCACAAACTAGATGMAGAAATTGGCTATCCAAAAATCTGCGGTTGGTCYGACCCTAGGCTCGATAAACCATGCCACGCAATATTCGAATGTACATTATGTGAAAATGAAGAGTAAAAAGGGTACTCAGCAACCCAGAGACAAAAAGGAAAGGGTAATAAAGGTGGTGTGGGAAATAATAAAAAATATGATAAGAATGTTGAGAGAGAAAAAGATGAAAAAAGGAAGGTGAAGTTCCCTTGTAAAATTTGTGGGGATGACCATCTCACACATTGATTCCTGCAAATGGAAGAATCCCAATGCCTTATGAAGTTGAAACAACAATAGAAACAACTTTTTGTTTTGAACAACCCTTTCCCACAAGGGAAAAACTTGCAGGGTGGTTCTTCAAATTCCAAACAATAAGGGGGCATGTCAAATGCACCTCTGATGGACATATATGATGGATTTGTGGGAATTCTTAGTCATACGAAGCTACTAAACATAAACTTGTAGACTAGGAATCATGATTTTAGTAACCCAGAGTCGACATGCAAAGGGAAAAATGATTTGGAAGATCAGGCACATATACACATAGAGAAGCCTGAGAAAGAGACAATGATGTGCATACCTAAGGGTGTGTACAAATGGAAAATGCACAACCCTAATGAAAGAGCCACCCAAAACTATTTTATCATTGAAGATTTGGGTCAAACACCGTGTGCAATGTCTACTTTGGAAGTATTCAAAAGTTTCCCAACGCAGTGTGCCTTTTTGTTGTCTTCCATAGGAGCCATTGATTCTACTAGTAAGCTTGTAATGAAGTTTGATGCGACTGATGACAAGCCTCGTCTTCCCTATCATGTGGCCTTCCAGATCAAATTCATCTCTAATAATCATCTAATCTAGTGGACTGTCGTTGATGAAGGGGCTTCGAGATGTGTAATTTAATTGTCTTGTTGGAAATATAATGGCTCTCCAAAGTTTATCCCTTCCCCGACTCTCTTGACGACTTTCGATGGACGATTGTTCCAACCCCATGGTCTTATTCGATCCTTTGTTTCAAATCCTTTGTTGATTCCCCCTTACTATAATTGATATTTTTTGTTGTATTTGGCAGCAGTCGAATCCTCTATTGGCATGGTTCTAGTGCAAGAAGACGATGGGATCCAAGAGCATGTCATCTACTACTTGAGTCACTCTTTGTTAGGTCAAGAGATTAAGTACTCTCATTTGGAGAAACTGGAATTGGAAACATTTCATGATGTTCGACGTCTTCGTCATTATATTTTGTTGAGTAAGACAACCATCATCGCCACTATTAATCCATTTCAATATGTTTGGACTCAACAAATTTTCGGTGGGAAGTGAAACAAATGGATTGTGGTGCTTCAATATTTTGACTTGGATTTTTCCTTGACCAAATCTAAGAAATATCTGGTCTTCGCCGAATTAATGTTGGAGTTTCCATTTGAGAATGTGGAGGGTGAGGTCATCGACTCATTTCCTAATGAGAACATATTCCTCATCTCTTCATCTGACCCTTAGTACGAAGATATCCTGATATATCTCTATACTTTGAATTTCACCCCGCACTATTCAGAAGATGAGTGACGACAGGTTCTTCATATGCCTAAAAACTATCTCATTATCGTTGACACATTGTATTGATGAGGGGTATATTCGATACTCCGTCATTCCCTCGCCCATGAAGAGGTAGAAGTGGTTCTAAATTATTGTCATAGTGGAGCATGTGGTGCTCATCTCTCAGGGTTGCAAATAGCCCATTAAATTTTGCACACCAGTTATTTCTGACCAAAAATCTTTAAGGATTTTATTGAGGCAATTAAGAGATACCATCCTTGTCAATTTTTTACAAAGAATATGAATTCCCATCCTGCTTCCATGTTTCTTTTCATTACTGTCAACCCCTTCACTAAGTGGGGAGTATATTTTATGACATGCCACCCAACTTCTTCTAGGTGGAATCGTTACATCATAGTGGTCATTGAATACTTTACTAAGTTGTCTAAAGCCATGACGACGTTCGTGAATGATGGTGAAACCACAACGCTTTTCATTTTTAATCAGGTTATCTCTAGGTTTGGAGTTCCTAGGGAGATTTTCATTGATCATGGCAGTCACTTTCAGAACTGTTTGATGTTGGAGCTAGCATCAAAACTGGGTTTTAGGAAAGAGCACTCGTCTCCTTACTATCCTCAGGATAATGGTTAGGTTGAAGCTATCAACAAATCCCTAAAATTGATATTGAGAAGAACGATCAAATCAACCAGAACAAATTGGAACTTGATGTTATATCTAGAATTATGGTATTATCGAACCTTAGTTAAGACTGCAATGGGTTTCTCGCATTTTCAGCTCATCCATGGAGTTGAGGCAGTTTTGTTGGTTGAATGTGAAATCCCTTAACTTACAATTGTTGTCAAAATCCTCCCAGAGATGACTCATCTTGAAGAACGTCTCATTTACCTTGAGAAACTTGATGAGCAACGTCAAGATGTAGCAGTGGAAAATTAAGCACATAAGAAACGATTCAAGNCCATGAAGAGGTAGAAGTGGTTCTAAATTATTGTCATAGTGGAGCATGTGGTGCTCATCTCTTAGGGTTGCAAATAGCCCATTAAATTTTGCACACCAGTTATTTCTGACCAAAAATCTTTAAGGATTTTATTGAGGCAATTAAGAGATACCATCCTTGTCAATGTTTTACAAAGAATATGCATTCCCATCCTGCTTCCATGTTTCTTTTCATTACTGTCAACCCCTTCACTAAGTGGGGAGTATATTTTATGACATGCCACCCAACTTCTTCTCGGTGGAATCGTTACATCATAGTGGTCATTGACTTCTTTACTAAGTTGGCTAAAGCCATGACGATGTTCGTGAATGATGGTGAAACCACAACGCTTTTCATTTTTAATCAGGTTATCTCTAGGTTTGGAGTTCCTAGGGAGATTTTCATTGATCATGGCAGTCACTTTCAGAACTGTTTGATGTTGGAGCTAGCATCAAAACTAGGTTTTAGGAAAGAGCACTCGTCTCCTTACTATCCTCAGGATAATGGTTAGGTTGAAGCTATCAACAAATCCTTAAAATTGATATTGAGAAGAACGATCAACTCAACCAGAACAAATTGGAACTTGATGTTATATCCGGAATTATGGTATTATCGAACCTCAGTTAAGACTGCAATGGGTTTCTCGCATTTTCAGCTCATCCATGGAGTTGAGGTAGTTTTGTTGGTTGAATGTGAAATCCCTTCACTTACAATTGTTGTCAAAATCCTCCCAGAGACGACTCATCTTGAAGAACGTCTCATTTACCTTGAGAAACTTGATGAGCAACGTCAAGATGTAGCAGTGGAAAATTAAGCACATAAGAAATGATTCAAGTCTCAATATGACAAGCCTATTCATCCTAGAGAATTCTCTGAAGGAGACCTTGTCTTTATGACCAGGATAAGGATACCCTGGGGGAAGGAAATTTCAACCCCATGTGGCACAATCCATATACCGTGTGACGGGTGTTGGAGAAGTGATCTTATGAGCTATTATATTATGAAGGGAATTCATTTTCGGAGAACAAAAATGGGCTTTACCTCAAGAAATACTATGCTTGAGCCTCATGGCTTAAGTACTCGTCTTTTTGTAAATTGTGTTTATTACTGTAAATATATTTTCTTAGCAGTTTTGTGCCTTTTCACGTTAGTGATTGTGTGCTTCAGTTGTGCCACACATTTTGGAGGATTCGACAATTTATGTTGGGTACGCGGATTGTGCCAGTCACCATTCTCGGAACTTGGCTTCCGAAGCTTGGGTGATTTATTCGCCTACTAAACAACTAATGACTATTGGAGGCGCGTGTCTTGGGGAAACTACCAACAATGTTTCTTAATATAATGTCGTTATCGAGCTTTTATGAGATTCATTATCGCATGACATTCGACGTCTTCACGTGTTTTTAGATTCTCAATTGGTGGTCTCATAGTTGAATGATTTATACCAGATACGTGATTCGATCTTGCTACGTTGTTTCCTTAGGGTACATATTTTGGAGCAATCATTTGAATTTGTTACTTATGAACATGCTCCTATGCATGCTAATCTAGTAGTCGATGACTACAATAATTGTGTTCTATATTGGAATTTATCTCATCAAGAATATAAAAACATATTTTCACACATGTAAATATTTGTAACTTGCATAAAAGATAACGCACAAAAAAGATAGTAGATATATATATGTCAAAAGAGGTCCATAATACAAAATGTGGGATTTTAACCCCGAGTATCATATAAGTACAAAATGGTGGTATGAGAACATATTAAATCTATGTCTAATGCCAGTGAACCCTATCATAACAAAGTACGACATTGACCCAATGCCAAAATAATCAGACCCATAGTCAAGGTACCCCCAGTACATGGACTTGCATGCCTACAGACAAGTTGTCTATGATCGCCATCGATACTTTGTGGTTCAGGGCCTCGAAGTTCTTTCCCACACTCCTCAAATTCCGTGTTGCATCATCACTTGATCCTGCCTCCTCTATTCCTCTACGGATGTGTCATGGGAGACCAGCTGGCCTCACTGGTGCTCTATATGCAAGAAAGAAGAGTGCATTAATATCATGGATCTCACAAAAAGATAGATTTTTTTCCTATATACATATGATATAAAAACTAAAAATTAAATCAAATAAAATTAAAATTACCTATATCATGTGGCTCGTCGTCGGGAGAAATAATGATGTCGTAATCTTGTGTGAAGTTGATCCCGGTATAAGGGTAGTCCTCGATAAAAGGGACATGATGGTCCCACCAAGAGAAGAAGTCATCATTATAATGGTTTGAAAATTGCCCTCCTCCTAAGCAGGCCAACAACTTGGTCCAAAGTACCATAGCGAGCCATGGTTGAAAATGTCCTTGCACATAGGTCCTGGGGCTCATCATGGGCACCCTCTTAAAGAAAAACGTACACAGGACACTACCAAATCCAAAGTTCTTAGTCTTCCTCAATTTGCAGTCAATGAGATGATACTTCATGCAAGTCAACATGCAAGATCTCCAGTCGAACATGGTTGGCCTCAAGAATTCAACCCCATGTTGTATTTGGGCCCAAGAAGGCAAATGAAAGGAGTTGGACCCTACTATATGAACCATAGTGTATAAAATGACTTGGAGATTGAAGTTGCTAATATGTATGATCT
>JZKD02S1406112.1:0-11238 GCA_000966675.3 Picea glauca | reverse complement strand
CTTTAAACACATAAACATTTCACTTGCAATTATTATTCAAGTTTCAAGTCTTCTTCATTTTTAGATCTCTAGGAGATAGGAAAATAGGATTTCAAGACACTTTAAATACTCTGTGTTTTGTAAGTGAAGGCATCTTGGCCTGGAACCAATTATGGACGAATGATTTTCAGGACTTAATGGAACAACTTATAACATTTCGGCTTTAGACCACTGTGAATGTTGTTTCATTGATATTTTGCTTTCTCTTATCTTGGGATTTTAATGTGTTGTATAGATTTAGTCTCAATGACATGTTATGCTTCATGATATTCATGTTGTAGATTTCGTTCATGATTTTTTGTTCCATATGTTGTGACTGTGATCATCGTATCAATTTTAATATCAGGATTTTTCTTTGATGTTTAATTGATGGATAAAATGAATGCGTTACATAAATATTTCTCTATCTGTGATCATTCACAATTATAAGATCACCGAATTAATATGTTTTCCCTATTCTGTTTTTAAATCTCGGCTGCCAATATATTCCTTGAATTTATTCAGGAAAAAATTAGTATAAGCCTACTGCAGATTTCTTTCACAGGCGAGGCAGCTGGATGCTCTTGGTTCGTACAGAGGCACAAACACATTTAACAAACTAATAACAAGTTATCTTCACCTGCTTCTAATTTCTGTTATTGTATGTATTAGTGAAACAGGAAAGTTTGGATCGGCTTTGACCATCTGTACATCTTTGTTTCATAACTTAGTTAATTCAAGTTTTATTAGATTTATAATTAGAAAACAGAAAATATAAAAATGTGCTTTATTTATCTGCTTCTCAAAAACAATTATCTTTACATTGATTTTGTAAGTTTCCATTAAAACTTGCAACCTGTAAATTCTGTTCATACATGATATTTTTATGTTTTCTTCCTCCGCTTAAATACATTTACAATAATGATATTAGAGTATATATATGTATTATAGTTTTAAAATTGGTTAGTTTTTTGCCTTTCTTTATTTTAGGACCTTAGATTGGCTAACGAAGCCATTAAACTCATCAGAACAGGTTACACCAAATGTCTTGGGTTACTTAGACAACCCCAGACCAGACCTGTTCTTCCAATTGATGGCTTGTCAATTTTGCCCGTCAACAAGGTCCTACATGCAAGCTGGTGAAAGTAAAAGGAACAAGCGATGGAAGAAGGAGAGTGAAGCTGAAATGGTTGAAGGTACTGGAGAAAGACAACATGCTTGGCTTGACACCTTAAAGGAAGAGATTGCTAACCTGAAATAAATTTCAAGCTAAATTAAGTATCTTTCAGGGAATTTTGTGATGATGCAGACAAGTGGCGTTCAAGATAAAATCTCGAATACGTCGGTTTTTTTATTATAATGTTCCCTAGAAAATAGGATTTCAGTTGTTGTATGTTACTCCTTATGTGGCCAATATATATTTTTTGAATCTTGGGGAAGATGATTCGTTTTGAATTCCCTATGTAATTTATCTATATATGTTATCCAAAAGATAAATGAATGGTTGGACTTAGCAAGAGAACTTTGTAGTTTATTATGAACTTTAATATAAGAAGATAAGGTTTTTCTTAGATAGTCAAGATTCATCACAGTGTTGATGTTTAGTGTGTTTTCATGTTCTTCATATTCATGAATATGTTTTTGTTGCTAGTAATAATCCTTAAGTAATGGAAGGAAATCATTTTTGTTGGTGCTCCTTCTCACATCGATTATACTTGTTATGTATTTTTGGTTATTGTTTCAGACCTCACTTGTGATTGGTGCTCTACTTGCAGTAGTTAGCCCTCATGTTTCTTCTTCCAATGCTATACCAAGAGATTCATCCTCTAGTGGACGCCTCTTGCTGATAGCACCTTTTCATCTCTTTTCCTCTACCATCTCTTATTACTTATTTGGCTGAACATCATACCTATTTTTCCTTTTTTCCCTCTGGAAATACATAGCTTATAAATATTCATACTTTTTCAGGAAAGGACCCCATTTCCCAATGGCCCTTCTCTTTTTTGTTTTCTTACCACCTTTAAATTTTACACCATGGAAAAATCTGACCTCTATACACGTATCGCCAAATCTTTTGAATAGCCCAAATAGTTGTACGTCTGAGAGAGCCATCTCTGGTTGGAAAGGTCATAATCCAACCTAAATTTGGTTGAAATAGTTACCTCTGTCGTTTTTCTATCAGCGAGATAAAATTTACAGAGTGCTAATAGTATGGACAGAGATGGATTCATAAGAACACTTAGCAAATTTTGACAGATATATGACAATGGACGAGAGCATGGATTCATATATTGGTTCAAAGAGTGGTTCAGAGACAAAGGACCATTATCATAATGGATGATAATTACACAAGAATATTTGAATGATTATTCTTGAATGATTTTCATATATGTCAGTTGATTACACAAGGAAGCACCAATGGAAAATAACTCCAAAAGGTAGTAGGTACAGGAAGACTTATATTTTTTCTACACAACATCTTGCAGAGAAGTCAAGAGAGAGAAATAGAACCAAAAAGATAGGTAGAAATATCATTTAGAGAAGTTGTCAGACAAAGAGGTTAGAATAGAGGTATGATTCCAGGGGAAGAGATTCATCTGATGCGGGATAAAGAGTTAGATTCTTGGAGAGAGAGCACATAGGAATGTTTCTAGAGGGAGTGATTTTCATAAGGGAAGAATGAGCGATATGACTTTGATGTTGCATCAGAGTAATACCCTTTATTAAAGGGGGAGACATTATTCATATGAAGGGGGGGAGAGTAATCGAAGTCTTAGAAACATAGAGAATCCCAAAGGACAGTACATACAAGGGGAACAACTCTAAGAAGAGTTCAATCAAGGGGGAGCAACCCAAGAAAGATATATCCTTTGGCATTGATGTCAAAGGGGGAGAGATAGAAACGTTGATGAGGAGTATGGGCATGAATGTTATCATGACTAAATTTTTCCATCAATGCCAAAGGGGGAGATTGTTAGACATTTGGTTTAGATTGATGGACAATTGGTTTGGATTGTTGGTTTTCATTGATTTCAACCTTTGGAGAGTGATATCATATATTGATGTCAACCCTTGAGTATGTCTGGTATCTCTAGAGGTATGGGTAAGGAACCCAAGTTTGGTTGAGGAATAATGTAATGAATATCAGTGTATATGCAAGCAATACTATTCTAGTTGGATAGTACATGTCATTCCATTTCTGGTGATATGTGGAACGTCACATAACTCACTACGGTTAGAGAGTTATGGCGATATGAATTTGGAGAACCCTCATAAGTTATCAAGAAGCCCTAGAAGGTCAAAGAAGTCAATTATTATAGAAGCTCCTAGAAGAAGTGTACTAGTCACATTGATNTCTACACAACATCTTGCAGAGAAGTCAAGAGAGAGAAATAGAACCAAAAAGATAGGTAGAAATATCATTTAGAGAAGTTGTCAGACAAAGAGGTTAGAATAGAGGTATGATTCCAGGGGAAGAGATTCATCTGATGCGGGATAAAGAGTTAGATTCTTGGAGAGAGAGCACATAGGAATGTTTCTAGAGGGAGTGATTTTCATAAGGGAAGAATGAGCGATATGACTTTGATGTTGCATCAGAGTAATACCCTTTATTAAAGGGGGAGACATTATTCATATGAAGGGGGGGAGAGTAATCGAAGTCTTAGAAACATAGAGAATCCCAAAGGACAGTACATACAAGGGTAACAACTCTAAGAAGAGTTCAATCAAGGGGGAGCAACCCAAGGAAGATATACCCTTTGGCATTGATGTCAAAGGTGGAGAGATAGAAACATTGATGAGGAGTATGGGCATGAATGTTATCATGACTAAATTTTGCCATCAATGCCAAAGGGGGAGATTGTTAGACATTTGGTTTAGATTGATGGACAATTGGTTTGGATTGTTGGTTGTCATTGATTTCAACCTTTGGAGAGTGATATCATATATTGATGCCAACCCTTGAGTATGTTTGGTATCTCTAGAGGTATGGGTAAGGAACCCAAGTTTGGTTGAGGAATAATGTAATGAATATCAGTGTATATGCAGGCAATACTATTCTAGTTGGATAGTACATGTCATTCCATTTCTGGTGATATGTGGAACGTCACATAACTCACTACGGTTAGAGAGCTATGGTGATATGAATTTGGAGAACCCTCATAAGTTATGAAGAAGCCCCTAGAAGGTCAAAGAAGTCAATTATTATAGAAGCTCCTAGAATAAGTGTACTAGTCAAATGATGGTAACTAGAAGTTATTCATGGGTGTAGTTGTTGCATTAAGAAAATAATTAAAAATAAATTAGTTGCAACAAGAAGTTGTGAGTTTGGTAATTATGGTAAAGCAGTTGTGATGAGAAGATTGAATAGTTAAAGTGGTTGACCAAGAAATAAAATAAATAATAAAGTGGTTGCAACAAGAAGTTAGTTAAGAGAAAATAAGTTATGAATTGACTAATTATAGAAAAGTTAGTTGCAACAAGAAGTTGTGAGTAAAGATAAATTATTTAAATAATAAAGTAGTCAAAGTRGCTGCAAAGAGAGATTATTTAAATAATAAAGTGGTTGCAACAAGAAGTGGTGAGTTTATTAATTATGGATAAGTCAAAKTGGTTGCAAAAKAAATTAATTAAATAATAAAGTTAGTTGCAACTAGGAGTGGAGAACTTACTATTTGTGGAAAGTGGTTAAGTTAAGTGGACAATGTGGTTAAGTGGAAAAAGTGGTTAAGTTAAGTGGACAATGTGGTTAAGTGGAAAAAGTGGTTAAGTGGACAAAGTGGATAAGTGGACAAAAGTTGATACTTCTAGAGGAAGCTACTTGAAGAGTATAAATAAGAGAGCAAGGGTATCTCATTAGAACCTATTGAATATCATTAAAATTCTATTTTTTGAAAGGTTATTTGGGTAGGTATTTTTGATAGAGAAAAAGCGCGGCAAAAAAATCATGGCAGAAAAAATGCGGCAAAAAAAGTGTGACAAAAAAATCGCGGCATAAAAATCGCAACAAGAAAGTGTAGAAAAAAATAGTAGCAAGAAAAGTGCGGCAGAAAAACCGCGGCAACAAAAGTGCGGAAGAAAAATCGCAACAGTAAAATGCTACAAGAAGAAAAATGTATGGTTTTCATATGTGTAGTGTTGAATCTATGAATCTAGTTGAGGGTTTTCCTTGTAAATCTGTTGGATTCCCTCTTGGAAGTTTATGGCTTGATGTAGAGTTGATCTGAGGTAGATCTACTGAAGTTTAGTATTGGTTTATGTTTGAGGGATTTTGGTTGAGGTATGTTGTTAAATTTATTGGTACAGATAGAGGTTGTATAACAGTGAGGTTGTGGCACATGGTTGATGTGAGGATTTATGGTATTTTATTTATGGAGTGTGGTGCATTGTTAGAGGTATCTTTTTGGTTATCTTGGTGTATTTTATTGGTATATGGTAGAGGTATATGATTGGGTACATGGATGAGATACATACTTGAAGTACATGTTGATCTTGATACATCTTGTTGAGGCATAGTTTGGTTTGTTTTTTATACATGATTGGTACATGTTGTTGGTTATCTTCGTATAGTGTTGATGTACATGGTTGATGTATGTTGTTCCTGAGTTTATACTTTAAGGTTCTAAAGTATACCGTCAAGGCATCCAAAAAGATAAAGAGAATTAAGGGGTAAGAATCAATTGTGAAAGGAAAATCAGAGTTGGTTTCTCAAATGTCTCTGTCTAGCTTCCCATTGTTCTTGGATGCTGATATCTCCCTCGATAACTGCCCATGAGCATTCTAATTTGACCTGGGTAGTTGTTGTTTGAAGGATAGTGTTAAATAAGTTCAAAGCAATGATAGTTTGATCTTGAAGACCAGGTTCTATGTTAGGCTGTCTATTATTTGGGACAGTCATGGGGAGTAAAATTTTATTGAATTATAAAATGTTTAAAGATTTGTTGCTTCAGTTTTGAGGGACAAAATAGAAAAGGAATTTTGGAATTCAAAATAATAACACAATAATAGTAGAGGTCGTTTCCTGTACTTGAAATAATTTGAGAATAGTAAAATAATAACTAAAGTAACGCTGCCGAAAAATATGAGGCTTTAATCATGAAAGAATCTCATATCATAACAGAAGAAGGAGAGAAAAATGATATTTCTAATGAAATATAAAATATAACCATCCAAATGACCTACAGGTCTTGAAACTGTTGATAGCAATCACAGAGGAAAAACTATAAATGATTAGATAATCAAATAAATTCAAACTACAATAGAAGTTTGAGTTAAACTACAACTGATCATTCATTAGAAAGACATGAAAAGAAAGATGTTGAAAGATATTGAAAACATAGTAAAGGAACATATAGCTTCAAGTTGACAGAATTCAGAATCTCTTCTGCATTATCTATATCACTGTAAATCAGAAAACTTCTAATACAATTGGCTCCCCAAAAAACAAAAATCCATTTTCTCAGTCTTGTGAAATTATATTTATACATGATCACCAAACCTTTTTTTCTGTTGGTGATTAACTAACTTCCGAAGACTAATGGTTACATGAATGTGAAATACTGAACCGTTTATATTTCTATCTTTATCTTATTTGATCAATTTCGATGATGAAATTTTCAAAAAATACTTTACTTCTTTGTTGATGAAACTCCTTCTTCTGTTTTGAGACAATCAATACATTTTCCTAGGAGCTATACCAACACCCTAGGAGCCTCTGGAATATCTTTCGCCTCAAATAAGAAGAATTTTCTCTGTAGTCCTGGTAGACGGTCGTCAACTATCTTTCCTATAAAATCAATAGTTTGTAACTTTAAATTCGGCTTCACCATCCACCTGTTAATCTGTGTAACATAAATTACCTTTATCTATGAGATTTCTATTTGAATTTCATCCAGATTCTCCTTGAAATTTAATTGATGCCTTCCAATGTTGATTTGTCCCAATAACCCAAGACAATTGTCTCTTCCAATGTTCAACRAAGCCTTATCAAGAAGATCAAAAATTTCTTGGCAATCATCRTTAACCTCTTTGGTTATTCTCTTGTTTTCARCAAGGCTTGCCTCCCAAACCTTGAGTATTATATCCCCTTTGATCTACTCTGAAACARATAACTTTTGAGTCTTTYCGATCTTCTCTTTTGTTGAAAGAGTCACTGCCTTTTGAAAAGTGGTTCTGGCTAATTTTTCTTCCCTCTCCTTTAAGAGKATACTGTCGAAGGATTTGCTTGTCTCCTRAAAGTAAGTCTGAATAATTTCTAGCTTAGAGATCAATCCYTGTTGCTCTTTTTCTATTTTTGCATGTATTTCCAATGCCTGGGCTTGGAAAKTTTCCATCTCTACCACTTGATTTTGGATTGAACTCATCTTGTTCTATAATTGTTTATTCATTTCTTYCTGATGTAGGACCTATGMTTGATTGGCCTGTATCTTCATGTTTGCTTCATTTAAGCTTGTTCTTAGTATTTGAATCTCCTGTATGTCACTGGTTCTGGCTCGTTCYAGCCCTTTGTTTATTTCTAGACTAATATTTCTTTTAGTCTCCCTTAATTGACTTTGTAGCTGGGCTATCATTTGGTCTTTCTATTGTAACCTAATCCTCAAATTGCTTACAGAGTGTAAATTTGATGATGTGAAGGCTACCATTGTGCCTGTTATTTCTGTAGCGAATTCCCCTTCTTCAATATTTTGTCCACCTACGATGATCTTATGCTTTTTTATCATCCTGTCTTCTCTTAGATGCATTTCCTATTTCAAGATAGCCCTTCTCTTTTTACTGAAAAAATAATCGGATGAAGGAATTTCGTCTCTAGAAATAGGTTCGAGATCACTAACATATAGAGATCCCTCTTGGGGGTTTCCATAGGTAGATTGCAATGGGGTCAAAGAAGTAATAGGGCTTCCAAGATTTGTCAATACCGTTCCTCCTATTTTTTTGGGAAAATTCTCAGGGACTTCTGGAGATGTTTCCAACTCTTTTCCTTTCCCTGACTCTGAGTTCTCAATTTGTAGAACTTTTGTTCTTAGTGAAGGCATTCCAGTCTTCTTCAAATTTTTCTTTGTATTTACTTTATCCTATGAATATGATTCAAAACCCGGGGGAGGTCCTTCTTTCTCTGGAGGGGGGATCATGTATTGACCTTGCAATATCTCCGGTAAACAACTTTGCCTATGGCTTTGGAAGGTCATAAAACTAGTCTGTAAGTCAGGTGGTAATGCTCGTACTCTATTTAATACTTCCTCATAAGTTTTGACCTCTTTGAACATATCATCATAAGCGAACCTTTCATGTTCATAAGCTTTCATACCGCAGTGTATCAGGTGTCTATTCACTAGTTGATAAGGATCATGCTTTATGTGCTCAATATTTACCATTTTGATTTCTTCAAGCGCTTCTGCTTCCACCTTGGAATGGCTCAAGTTTAGTAATGAAAATTTCTCGATATGCACATGGAATATTGGCCAGGATTTATTTTGGGCCACCTTTAGCTCTATTCCGATACTTCCTTTCACTATATTGTGTGCTACCTCCTTCAATACCAGTCTGTCTGGGAGAAATTTTGGAAGTGCATGAGGAGGGACTGAGCACCCATAAACCCTGATGTAGGAGAAACTTTCTTCGATGAACCATTCGGCTATTGCCCTGAGGTTTTCTGAGACTGTCTCAGAGATGCAAGGAGGATCACAACCATAAATCATTTTATGCATTGGTATTATTATGAAATGACAAATTTTGTAAAATGATTTTTTTGCATTTTCTTCCAACTCTGAATGATACTCGTGAATGGGTTGGGGGCAGGTTATGTTCCAATTCCAATTCATCAGAGGGAACAGAGTCAACAAACAAATGGCATCCATTATGTATGTCGACATGTAAAAGGCCACTGGTTGACCTTGGGCTTTTGTGGCTTTGTAATTTGAAACCTCTTTGTCCAAGTTATCGGATAAAATCTTGCTCCAATTGAAACTATATCCTTTTGATGCCTCCTCTAAAAAGGGTACCCAATCTGCGGGAAAATGACAGGTATTATTTTTGCCAAAGAGTCTGCACAACATCATGGCTACATAAACCATGTATTCATTCAAATATGCGGTGGCATAATTTTCGTGAGTGTCAGCCCTAAATTTTAATGGACATCTCCACCATCCTTTGATTAAATCGGGATAAGTTAGGTCTTCCTCAGTACACTCCTTCCTTTGAAATTCAGCTATAAACTTGGCATTGTAAATATATTTAGGATTGGGTGAGAGTTTGTACATTACTTGGATATGTTCAGGTCTGAATGAGCTGATAACGACCGACTGATAGTTTAGAATACTTCTCGTCAGAATATCAACCTTCTCTAGAGCCCAAATGATCATGTCATTGTACGCCACGAGCTGTGAGCGTGCTGCAATTTTGTGAAGCTCGGATTTGGCTATGTCTCGAAGGTGAATCTCAGAATCATTTGGGGAATCTTTGATTTCATAGTCCAGAATTTCATAGATTTGTCTCCAGGATTTGATCGAGTCGATAACCTGTGGTGTTGTGTCGGATATGATATCTGCCTCTAGACTGCAAATCTTAGTTGTATTCTTCACTCTTCTTAGGCGCTTTCTTTGGTGCCATGAATTTCGTATCAGAATGAAAACTTGCCATAGAAGAGAGGTGTATGAGTTTAGCTGAATGCATCTTACACCTAATAGCATGAACCAGAATAAGTTGTGAAACACAGACCTTTAATTCTCTTTTAACTCATTTAATGGTGAAGGTACTGATGCAACTGACAAGAAATTAATACCTTAAATGCAGTGAATATTTATGACATACGCATTAATGTCACATAAACAATCAGTTATCCATTATTAATGTGGTCGTATTTTGGCAATCCCAGATTCAAAATTCGAAAGATTTCATTCAACGGTACCGAAAATGAGAAAATACCTAAGAAGTTAAATTACCGTTAATCGTGTTTTTAAAACAGAGTTAGTTCAGTTTAAACACTGATTATGGTTTGAAACTTCGCATTTCAGGGTTTCGGGGATCGTGGATACATGAGGTATGTCATCGCTAAACCCCGATTCCCAAAATTTTGAAATCACGATGAGATTAGGTTGGGACTTAACTTTCGTATTAGTAAATTAATTAATCAGGATTAAAAACTAACTTCCATTCTTTCGGGAAATCGGGGATTGGGATTTCATGATTCAATATGTATGGAAAACATATGGTTTCGAGTAGACTCGAATCTCGAAAGGTTTTAAAAATTGTTAATCAACTCCTTTGGGGTTTAAATTACTGTGATTAAAAATAACTTTACAGAATGCGCGTCATGACTTTTAAAACACTTTTGGTTTTTTTCCTTTGATTATTTAAAGAATAAGGCTTGTTAGGATTTCAGTACCAGGATTTTGGAAATGATAGCGAGTCTTATGCTTTATGAAAAGCCGAATCCTGAAAAAGTAAAGTTTTAGTCTTAGAGATAACAACTTTAAAAACTATTTCAACATAGGCTCCAATTGGGGACCTAGTCTCCTTGTGGGATGAGGAGAACGAGTAAACTTAGTGCCTTTATTGGGTAAATGGAGTCAAAGGATTTCTTTCTATGGAACTTGCTTAGGAAGGGGATACAGAGGGAAAAAGACATTTCATCTTTACTTCTGAAAATATTTTCAAAACTCCCATGCATTGTAAACTCATCTCCAGCCCCATTCATGATATTCTCCTTCTCGCTACTGAATTTAGGTCTACTTTAAGATGATCAAAACAATCCTAAGAAATCCAACAGATCTTGCAGATTTTGGCTTGCATCAAACGAAGTAAATTTCATGCTTTTAATCAGGGAGCCTTGTCTGAACTTGGGATGAAAATCTAGTTTCGAAAAGGCTGGTAACCAGAGTAGAGTAAAATTTACATATGACAGCCTTACAGATACCTCAGATATTTCATCACTGCCAACGAGCCTATTCAGTACCCCGGTGAAATTATCTGTCCCTTTTTACTGAATTTCCTTTCACCACTTCAAAACATAATTATGCATGTAAATGCTGAGACGAGGGAAATCATTTATGAATTTCCTTTCATCATCTTCTTGGAATAGATGGGAGCAATCAAATATGAATTTCCTTTCACCATCTTGTTGATTAAGGTTGGTTGTCATTGATGTCAACCCTTGAAGAAAGACCCATAGCACAAAGGTTTGGGTAATGGACCCAATAGTGTTTGATGTAAATATGACTCATTATT